>JAIPRM010000514.1:0-30230 GCA_025469315.1 Stegophylla sp. TES_Ste_2020
TTACTCGTTGAAAATCACAGGAATTGAATTGATATAGTTTCTTTCCCCAACATTAATGACTGCTGTCAAAGTCTGTAAAGAAATTTTTAATTAATCATTGAGTAGGTAAAGTAATTTATTTCAGAATTATCGTATCCTTTTTTCGTCTCCAACTAACAGATAAAATATAATACAGGACATCGCTATTAAAATATATTTATTCAACATTCGTTTTTCTTTTAAACGATACTTTCCCAGTAGTCTTTCAGTCTGCCTTTTATTCGTCCTTTATATCATTAGTGTTTTACACCGCGTCAATTATCACTCCACGTTTTTTGAAATATCCGGACCATACAAACGCAACATATTATATTTAGCGTCAATGTATATAATACGCATAATGCATTTTTCACCTATCTACATAAATACAATTATATACAAGTGTTTCGAATAATCGGATGAAATAATTCAAAAACAGTGGTCCAAGGGTCGACCTTTTATCAATTTGAATGTCGAGTGACCCAGTATCCTTTTTTGAAAAATTACTCATTGTGGTCAAACACCCGCGGAAGCTCTTGATCTATTATAAGTACCCGATAAGTGAGGACTGCGTTTCGCTTAATTCCGTCGTAAGTAAATAACAGGTACTTTCGTAAGTAAGTAAGTAAGTACATAACCGTACTTAATTTGAGAACACTCACTGGCAGTCTTGTTATTTTCTTCGTCGTTAATATTTTTTATAATATTATTTTCGGTTATTTTTTAATGTACATATAACATTTTTTTTCATCTCATATCTTGTACCCTTGTATAGTCTGCGTTTTATTTTACTTTTGCCACGAAAACCGACCTCGTCGAAATGCTCTTTCGTGTGCAGAAAACTGCTAAATCGCGCTGCTGTAATTATTTGAGTCCATATAAAATAATTATATTACTCGACTAGACGCGTACAATATAATATTAATAGTTTGTTCTACATATTATTATTATTATTATCATCACCACATATTGTAAACGTTGGGAAATCTCAAAATCCATTGCCCAATTACATCAATAAGTGTTTTTAAATTATATTTTAGTTTTGAAACAGTAATCATGATAATAATTTGTTGAGTTTTTATCCGTCCATAACTGTAAGCATTGGATTAGCAGCGATTAGCAGTAGAAAATCAATTATGATTTTCAACTACTTACATATACGTCACAGCTGTCACAGCAATATGATGAGACGTTCGGATATTATGTAATAGCTCCGGGCCAAGGCGTGGTGCGCGAAGAAGCGATTACTCGAGTCCACAAAAACAAAGTTCACTAGCTGTACTACTAACCCATGGCAGGGGACGGGGGACTGTAGCAGATTGGTTTTCAGCACACTAGTGTACGTCATATATTTTATATCCTGTCAAACGCTGTATGTTATTAAGTTTTATTTGTACTCCCCTTCGCTCCCGCGCGGTTTCAAAAGTCATCATTGTCTCCGCGGACGCGTCTTGCGGTATGAAAACGGTCTGCTACGACGAAGAAATACTAAACAAGTAAGGCTTAAAATGGCGAAACACGTTCCGTACCAACTATGTACTGGGGTAGTTTTTGAACACACCCGAGGCGGATCGTAACAATAATAATAGTATATACGTTTCGCTTAAACGTATACCGTATCGACAATCAGTCCACCACGGTGTTAATACCGTAAATAATAAATCGTGATCTAGACGTAATGATCATAAAGACTATCGCAGTAATGGTATTTTCGACGAGATAAAATCGGAGAACACAATATTTTACAAAAGTCCTAATACGTTTTGCTGTTTGTACGCGTATCAAATAGCAATATATTAACTGCATCATAAACATTAATTTATCATTAATACAGTTAATAATAAAATAAAATAAATTTCAAAATGTTCCAGACTTTTAAATTCTGTGTGGAGCGAAAAAATAAGTGAAGCTAGTGTTTTTACAACCGCGTTTACTTAATCATTTTTTTTTTTTTTTTCTGTAAACACTTATCACTTAACACTTTTTTTAATTTTATTCCATAGAGAGATATTATAATTATTTTTGAACATCTCAATACGTCATATTATATAAAGTTATATGATGTCTATGACATGTCTATTAAAAAATAATGAATTAAAAGTTACTGATACATCACTTCGATATAGCTATCAGAATATTATTCACAAACAATAACATGTTGACTTCTGCTACATCACGGTACGTCTCGTCAACTTGTCGGCGATAAAGTGAACTGACCACTTCAAAATTAATCTAAAAATTAGATTATACAATTTTTGAGGAATACCCATAACCGTAGATAAGATGAAAACATAATATGAGTAAATAAAAAATATAAGTACACAACTACTGTTGTTTTACTTGCAACAGTGAGCTCGATGGAAGGTTGATATCAGCTATAACATAAACAGTTTGAAAAAAAAAAAAAAGTATTACTATAAATTTCTCCTTGACTGGATTAATGTAACCTACCTACTTAATCAACCTAACATATTGCTATTAATATATACATTTATCAAGAACGTTTTTAAGCGAATATTATACAAGTTTCACAATATTTTATGTAATATTAATTCATGTAGTATAATCGTATGAGAGGTTTAGGTATTACTATCACAAAATAACGATATGTATAAATACTATTTATAAAATTAATTGAAGACAAGTTATTTTTGTGGAGGGGGCCAGCGATGTCACTGAGGAAAATTCAATGAGGTGGTGGGGAACAAAAAGGGTAAAAAGGCCCTTTATTTACACGGTAGGGTGCTATTCTCACCAAACACAATATGTTAATCATTTTCAGCATCAACAAAAAAAATTAAACATGTTTAAATGAAAGTATTCTGTTTCCTCTGAGTTTGGTACACATACTGAAGTCCGTCAGTCATATTTTTAGGAAGGCGAAAAGGTAATTTTAACTCTCTAGCCGAATTTCAGGCAAGCAATACCCGTACACCCTCCAAATACCACTGGAGGAGCGAAAATTACCGATGATACGAATAATGTCAGGTCTTTTTTTTTTCATCACTGTAGTAATAATTGGTGAAAAATTCAAATTTACATCATTATTATTTTTACACTTAGGACAACAAATAACTAATGAAGTTTACTCGTCTGGTATATCTTACTAAATTTACAAAAAAACATCGATAATTTTACCCAAAGTCTGCAAAAAACTACAAAGATTTTCGAAAAATGATATCTTTAACATACTAAAATGATAATAACATATGTTAGCTACAGAGAGGCTAGACGAATCATTTAGACTAATTCTACTTTTCGAAAATATGATAACGCACGTACACAAGATAAGACACAACGTTGATTTAAACTCAAGAAAATTGTTCACTAGACTGAAAATGAAAACTCAAAAGCCTAGGATCTATAACATTAGGACTAGCGGATCCTGTTGATTTAATATTCATTACTCTGTATACATTTTTGTTCGGTTTACAATATGATAATAACCAATGTGCACTTTATATACAGGTATACATACAATAATTTATTTTAAATATCTGTGGACTGTGCCTTAATATGATTTAGCATAATATCTAAAGTGTCTTCTTATACTACACAATAGCCAACAGTGTACATTGTACGGTGTGTTTTTAATTGAATACTTAAATATTTAATATTTGTTCACGAATAGTAATCGCATTTCGGAGATCAACGACGCGATTATTAATCTACCCAATATCGTTTCGTTGAACAAACAGTTATTAATAGTGGATTCGGACAAGACGAATAATTCAGTTCGAAAACGTTTTCCACAACAATTCAGGTAATAAGTTGCAGGATATGCTTTAAACGTGATTAATTGCTTAAATTAATTAAGTGAACAAAATACCTAAGCGTTTTTGTACGTAGTTTACAAATCATTTGCTGGTTTTTAATCAAATTTATTTATATTCGTACGTGATTTCTATATTTTAATGCAGTTAAACATTCTATATAAAAAAAAAAAAAACGTATACCAAAAAATGTTGTTCTTTTAATAATATTGCAGAGTTAACGGGATAACATACATAACAGAAATACGACTTTCACCGATATTGCGTTCACGGTCATCGTTCTTGCACGATAAAATAATACGCATAATTTACTACGGAAAATAATGTCGAAACGAGAACTCGGCCACAACTGATTATCAGAGAAAGCAACAGGGAAGTGAAAATATGACCTTGAACTTATGTTTTAACACTAAGGCTTAGTAAATACGTACACAATAAATAATATTATGATCAATCTGTTACGGTGAATTTGGAAATCAATTTGCTTTTACTTTTATTTAACTAAATATTAATTTTGTTAGGAAAATAGTCATTTATTTTGATTTTTCGACTACAGAAAAATTAAATAAATGTTTCTCTTTGTGTGCAATAATGTACAAGGTGTCTCAATATGATTTGACAAATGCAATAACTTTTGTTCTATTAATAATTTTCAATTTTTTTTTTTTTTTTTGAAAATTATTACTACAGCACTGCGCTACAACAATAATATACAAAATAAATTATTATTATTATTTTTATTTTATCACCCAACTTTTAAAATTTGAAATTTTATTCTACTGATTGAGAAAAAATTCAAAATAGCCATTTTGTAAATCTGATTTTTAGAAAAATATTGGTGTTTAAATCTCTTATAAAGGTTAATCCATTCATTTTCTATGTTTTTTTTTTTTTTTAATTGCCTATACCAAATCGATTTTAAGATGTTCAGAATAGGCAATCTTCTAATAACACTCAAATTTTACGAAAATTTATATTGAAAATTATTAAGTTAATTAAAATAAAAATTTAAACGTCAAAGTTCTCGGACATATAAACTCAATAAAATGGATATACAAAAAACAAACATTTAATGTTTGAAAACAATAACATACAAATTTGATATTTTAATTTTTTTATCAAAACGTAAAATTAAATTACAAACTAGAAGTACTTATAATACTTGTTTCTGTGAGTTTAAAAAAAAAAAGCCGAAAATAATTTGTACCATAGGTTTTTTCGTTTCTCAAGTGGGCTTTGGTAGGCGCGCATGTTAAATTTTAAAGAAACGAAAAATCATTTCTTGGATAAAACGATTTTGAGTGAAATTTCAGTTTATTTAAGACAATTTCATTTAAAAATAATAAATTTTCTTAATATTACAAAAAAAACACTACCAATTCTATATCCCACTAGAAAAAAAAACAACAGGAAAAAAATTGTTGATGAAAAAAACAATCCGAAATTTTTTTTAATATTCTAAAAACATTCTTCTACCAAGACATTTCTCAAATTATTGTCTGTCCACATTTAGTTTTTGCCAAAATTTTGAGAAAACTATTAACAATTTCAAAAACTTTCGAACAAGTATTTCCATACGAAAATGTGTTTACAGGAAAAAATAAAAGTTATTGTAAAATCACTAGCGTCTACGCTCTACTCGGAATGACAAAAAAAACAGAATTTGATTATTCTCATCTTTTTTTCTAGAGATATCGCAATTAGCAAATCTTCGACGGGACACCCTGTATTTTAATTAAATAGTAGATTTATCCAATCTATTGACGCACAAGTAATCTGGATGTTATCTGTTAAATTATATTATTATATATATAACTGATCGGATTTCACCAAAATCGGTTACTTAATTTTCAAGCCGATCGCCTTGGAAACGACGTACCCGGAGCCTGAATTAGATACTGTGCGGTCACCGTTCTTTATTATAATACAGACATACAACGGTCAATGTTTAAACCGGTATAATATTATTATGTAGTAGTTATGCGCGACGGCCAATAATAATAATAATTATTATATTACAATAGAACGACGTTTTGTCGGATTTCGTGATTTACAGACGCAATATTTCACGTGTTATAGTTTCACTCCTTCCGACCGTTTGAAAATCACCATTTCACTTTCGTTTAGACACACATTTAAAAACATTTTCAATATCAGTAAGGAGTGAAAAAACAACAAATTGTGACGTGACGTCTATACCACCGGATCAGAATAAGAGAAGACCGTCTTATTTATTTATTTATTTATTGTTATTTCAAAAATTACAAATTACAAATTAAATGTGGGGAGACAAGAGTTCAAATGTTTCTTAATTTTATGAATTTTTTCTTATCAACACTATTTACAAATTTAAATACATACAGATAAACATAAAAAACAAAAAATCAAAACAAAAACAAAAAATAAAAATAAAGATAAATGATAATTTTTATTCGTCTGTCCGAATAAAAGCCGTCTCGGTCACTGTTGTCACTTATAGTCTCGGTTGACAGTAATATTACGTGTTTTCAATGATTTAATTTGATGATCTTGAAAACTATATGATATAAAAACTGGTTACTCATTTAGTCATTTTTTTATTACGTCTGACGTATAGAATAAAATTAGAATTTAGATTAGACGCCAATAGCTTAATCCGGAGAAAAGAAAAATTATTATTATTGTAATTCAATATAAATTACCTAACGAATTATTTATAGATATTTTTGAATTTTAACGTTATACGTATCTCATTTTATCTGACAATATTTAAAAATATTTGTACAGTAAATTCGGGAACAACGGATAATACAAGTTTTTCTCACGGATATAATATTATCACGGCTTCAAAAAATGTTTTTATAACGATATGATTTTAACGTCAAACGATTCAAAAAAACTATTGAAATCAATAAGGGAAAACGTAACAGTAAACAATAAAAGATGAAATCAAATAATGGATAACGTTTAAAAACAACAAAAAAAAAATTAATTCCCTTAAAAACTTACATTTTTTCTCCTTATATTACAAGATTTTTTTTATTTAAATAAGTATGTGTGCTTGCTCAAAAACGTAAATCTAAAGCCCCGGTGATGATCTTTATTCTATTTTAGATTTTTTATTCTATATTTATATAATGATCTTGATAAATTACTTTGTAGGATTCTAGTCCATTTATTTAGTAAAATTATATTTTTATGCACTCCTTCAAAAAAAGCCACAAGAGTACATTGATGTATTATCATATTTATTTTTAACTTTGCTTTTTTCTTTGTTCATTTATAAATCGGTCTCATAGCTAGGATTCATGTTAGAAGAGGAATGTTTTTCATTTTTTAAATATTGATAAATTAAGTGGAAATTTTGTCCACCCGGACAGATCGTGACAAAACTCAATAACAGACGTAATAAAAATTATGACCGTTTTATTCCAAACGTCATACGATCATACGTCATAATGTCACTGTTGTCAAAGACAAAATTCATAACATTAATATTATTACATTTATAGATTTTTAGTTGCCAGCGTTTTTGATATAAAAACACCTCCTTTCCCCTTAAACATCGTTCATTTGAAATATTAATTATTATATCTGTTTTTGTATACATATTAGATAATTACTCCTATTATCTTTTACTCTCAATGCTAGGAATGTATGCAGATAAAATTTATATTAAAAAAAAACACTATATCATGACGAATTATTGTTACAAAAGTGTTTAGATCCTGCGAAAGCTAATTTTTCAAGTCTTCCATACACGCAAAATGTTTTAAATTAAAATTATCGATATTTATGAATTTGTATACTTCAATAAAGAATGAAATAAAAGCCAATCTTTCAGTTTCAGCCAACGCGAAGAAAGTTTTCATTTTCACTTATGTTTTTAACATTAAAAACGCGGCGGACTACTATATAGCGTACAGTCAACGTATAACGTGTAATCAACCTTTACGTAATTTGCAAAAATTAGCCCCTTATTAAACAGTTACTTACATTCCCCTTTATATTAACCGATTAACTCTAATTGGCCGTTATAAAATAAAAATTATTAATGCATTCACGAAAGAGTACTTTTAGAGATAGATATCAATAGACATCAGGGCATTTTGTAAGTATATATATATATATTTTTTTTTGTCTAAATGGATACCTAGTCAACACTACCCCAATTAATGACCAGTTTTATCATCATCATATTAAAAAGTTTTAAATACGTAAACGCAGGTTTTATAATGCATTGTTTATACGAGAATTTAACGTAAAAATTATAGAAGCAAAATTATAGTGAAACAATATTATTATATTATTTATGTCCATTATTTAGTTTTGGATCGCTGGATGAAACAAATCTATTAGAAATTAACCTACATTTAAAATAAAAATATATTCGTAAAACAAATCCAAACTATCTACGCGTCTAATAGCTACTGAATACGTGATAACTTATCACGTATCGACCTCACAATAACGTTTTCTCTCTTGTAAATGTGAGTATAAAACAAAACAGTAAAATTTCATATTGCCCACTTAGAGCATTTTATTGGTTAATTATACATTAAACAATAAGGATCAATAAAATTTAGATTATAATACAGACAAAATGTAGACTAAAATGAGTAGGGTGATCGTACGGACCGCAAGAAAAAAAAAAAATAGTCTCTTTTTTGAGCTATATATTCTCTTATATTAAAAAAACTTCAAACTGAACCTTTTTTGTCCCATTTTAATCCCCTCACTATCTTATTAATATACTCGTTTAATGATTGTATCATACACTTTGTACGAGAATAAAATCATATTTATACAGCTTTATACAGTGAAATTTAAATTTGATTTTTTTTAATTCTTAAAAGGAATACAAAATAAAAGCGTTGAAATTTATAAAAGTCGAAGGAGAAACTTCGGATGTACTGTTATTTAATGTAATAGAATCTTTTACTAGGCATTGATTACGTCAAAAAATGAATGTTTTCTCAAAAAGTAGTGATTATTATCACATATTTAGAGGTATTGCTAGAAAAGGAACGTTTTAAGAGAAAGTTTTAATAGGTAAAAATAAATAAATTCTCTTACCTACAAATGTATTTTTACCGGATTTTAGCACATACCTATATAAAAAATATTATTTTTTTCACATTAACTGCATGTTTTAGATTTTTCAAAATTCCTTATTTATCCCAAAAAGCCATAGTATTACTCTTTATTAATAATTGGTGTAAGTTTCTAGGTTCGTAACTTTTTTTGTAATCATGACTGAACAATAATTAACGACTTAAAATATATTTTGGTTTTGTCTGAGCTTTGAAAAACTAAAAATGGACGAAATTCTGAAAAATCACATTTCGTGGCACCCAAACTCTCAATCGGTCATTGAACTTTTGAACCCCTTCCGTACCTACGCCACTCCAGTTTATAAAGAGAGGTAAACAGGATATTTTTCCTCTATAATATAATAATATGACACTAGACAACAGATAATTTATTTTCCACGCCGAAAGCCGAAGAGGGTGCACGCACAACATTCCCCTCGCTACGCCATCACCGCTGACACATAAAAACGAGTGGAGGGGGGAGAGTGACGAAAATAAAATAAAACGATATCATTATTATTTTCTTCTGTCTCCAGTTGCACGGGATTGCACGGGATCCAGGAAGGGATTTCGAATTCTCGTTCCGTGTTCGATTCGAAACGCGTTTTTATCGACTCGCGTCGAGGCGCGATTGCTGAATAATATGCTGCTGCGACGGCGGTGCGCGTCGTCGGTCCCGTTCGTGGACCGTCGAGCGGTCGGCGTTCCCGGACCGACCCCGTCGCCGGGCACTACCGCGGTCGCCGCCACCGGCATCCGTACGGATTCATTGCGCGGGCCGCGGAGCCGCGCTCTCTTCCGGCCACCCCCGGCCGCGCGCGCGACCAGATCAGTGCGACACCGTTGACGCCCCGCCACGGACCGCCGCCGACACACGCAGCAGCAGCAGCACCATCACCACCACCACCACCACCACCACCAGCACCAGCGGCACCACCAGCAGCAGCAGCCCTCGTGCTACCGGGGAAACCGCGCGCGCACACACGCACACCGCCGGCGTTCCGTAGTCGTCGTCACGGCACCACCACGGTAATCGTCGTAGTCGCCGCGAAAACTCGTCCGTCGTGCAACTACTAAGGGCTTCGAGGGCTGCTCGCGGTCGCCGCACAATCCGTACAGTCGTCACCGTGGCCAACGGAACCGAGTGAGTACGCTACGTAATATTATCATACGCTACTATTATTGACCGGTCCGGCAGGAGAAAACGGTGGAAATGACGCAAAAGGGACGGGGATTTTCTTAATTAAAAATAACGAGACTATTAAGTGTGTGTCTGTCTGAAAACGTGGCCGAAAAAACGGGGCGGAAAACAGAAGCGAACGTGATGAGCCGGCCGTCCAACCGGCACGAAGGTCACGAATAAAAACAATAATAATAATAATAATAATAATATTAATAATAATATGCGTGTAAATAAACACACGGAATTCGCCACGCGACACGGTCGTACCGCCCCGCCCCGACGCTGTGTAGCTTCGGATTTTCGGGCAGCCCATGGGGTGTTTTTTGTGTTTTATTTATTTTTCAAAACCAGTAGGTAATGCGGTGTGTGTGTATGGGGGGGGGGGAGAGGATGAAAAGAATCTTCGGCTTTGAACTCTCTTCTCGCCCCCCCCTCCCCCACCATTCAATCACCCGGCACTGGAGCGCAAACGGCCGGTTAAGCCGTTGAAAACAAGGTCGATCGATATACGCTCTCCTCCCCGCGCGCGACTCAATGGACCGGCCGTTTGCCTCTTGACGCAATCCGCACCACCGCCTCTGCCGCCGCCGCCGCCGCCGCCGCAGCCACCGCCACTATACACACTGATGTGTACTACGGCACCGCACCTCCGCCGTCACCCTTCCACCAGGACGGTGAACGCATGCTGGCGCTCCGATTACCAACTTTCAGACCATTGTTGTCGCTGTCGTTGTTGTTATTTTCGCTCTCCACATTATTATTATAAAATTATTCATGCGAGGTTCTATCACGTTTGGTGATGTGCGATTTTCCGGGGAAACATTCCCTGGAATATTTCTGAAACTGGAAATTTATTGAGAATATTAAATTTAAAAAAAAAAAATACGACGTATTGTTCAAAATATGTTTCAATGTTTAACGAAGTTCATAACTATGATTGATCCGAATGAAAAATATATTTTTACTAAAAATATTTCTGGAGAAAAGTATAATTTTCGGTTGATTAAAAAAATACCTAATATGTGTAACGACGACGTTAATCTAATTTAAGTTTATACTAGTCGTGACTCGTGCGTGAAAAGACTGTAATTAATTTAAATAATAACAGTAATATTTTCAATTATTATGCTTAACAAAGTAGAGTACGTGCAAAATAAAGTAGACTAACTATAATACTAGCTATTTCTCGACTACTGTCTTGAAAAAGTCGTAATCATAAAAAAATATTACATTTATTCGAAGGAATATTCTCGAGAGATTTGGAAATATTCTTTGTTCCCATTAACATTCCCCGGGGAATATTCCCAGTGACACATCACTACGTCACGTTATTCGTTTACGGTTTATCGTCGTCACGTGTCGTCAACGATAACTCACGCAGCGGGTGACGGTGGCACACGAGAGGTTTCTTCACGTGAACACCGACTAGGCTTCCCGTTCGAATCGCGGTGGGGGGGTTGCGTTTGGACCAATCGATATTAATTATTAGAAATTATCGATGGACTGAACTATGTTTCGACTAATGACTTGTACACAGTGTGCGAAATTTTAAAATGTGGTACGTTTAGTCATTTTACTTTTTCCGTATCATTGATCATAATATGTCTTCAGTGTTTTCGATCATTCTATATCATTTATGTTTTAATTAATAATAACTGTAAATGCTTAGGTTTTTTTTTTTTTTAATACCCCAATCGCATTTTCAATGAATTTAGTGTGCTTCTCTACTATCTTTCTATGTACACTCATCTCTCATAGTCCTGATAATCAATCATCGCCCACATACACTTATAGGCTACATATTTAAAAATCAGTGTATACTATACACACCCTCTGACAAATATCCTAAGGAAAGCGTTTTTATAAAATTTTTGGTAGTTTTTCCTAAATTTTGGAAAATCTATTGAAAATATATCCAAAATCATTAATCAATTTAAATTTTTTACCGTTTAAAGTTTGAACTTTTACGAAGATGATAATTTTCGTGTAAAATAGTGATTTTTTTTTTTGTTAAATTGAAATTGTTAAATTCATAATTCAGAAATTTTAATGGGAACACAAAAGTCCGGTATAAATGATATATGAGGACGTATTAGCAAATATAATTTAATAATTTATAATAACATGTACAAAAGTGCCTTTAAACTCTATTCCTCCTGTGTCATCCGATTGTCATTCATTTAAATTCCAGCATTTAAAATTTTTTAATAACATTTAAATCATTTAAAATTGAATGTCAATTTTATTAAAAAAAGTTTGTATAATCAAAAGTAGAGGTATCAATAATGAAACGTGTCTCTATTTACACTTACAGAAGATAATAAATTCATATTCTACTATAAAGTTTAACGTTGTCACGTTTTTGTAATAAAAAATAACAATAAATATAATGTGTTATTTTTTTCACAATGTTCAAACTATGATTTATGAAATTAAAAAATTTACAAGAGTAATAAATCTTGTAGAACATAATACAGAAGCAAAAAAAAAAAAAAAAGAAACGAAAATAATAATAATAATAATCATAACGATAAAATAAACGTGTAAAACTTCATTGCGTATTAGACATTATCGCCTACACGATTACTTAAAATGTTATTATTTATTTATTATTATTAATCTTTTTTTTTTTATATATATAATGGGCTACTAGTACTTTTCTTACATGATCGCTCGTTCCTTAGAAATCCTAAATTTCCATTTACTTAAATTTTCATTAGTAAAATACTTTTCGAGCCAAAAAATTTTTTAGAAAAATCTGAAAATATCTTGTTTGTATACATATTTTTTCTAATACAAACTGAAATCCCTATAGAATATTTTAAGACGGAAAAAAAGTAGGCCAAGTGATTATAATATAGTGGTACTAAATATACTAATAAGTTTATATTTACAAAATGTTTGAAACTAAAATTTAAATTTAAAGTACGTTTTTTGTTAACAAAAATTTCTGTTATAAATATTTTATAAACTAGGAAATTTTATCTCGTGAAAATAGTGCATTTTTTCGATTAAGAGTTTATCAATGAGATGGGTTTGAACCCCCAAAACCTCCCCCATACCTACCGCCTATTTACCACACTAATATTATACTTTATTTTTTCGTATACCTATTTCAATAAACTCGCACGTTTGTGACAACTATTGTGTGTTACGCAACGTCATCATAACAAACGAATACGAACCGATCACTTGTGTGCTACCCATCTGGGCGTACATAATCATCACAAAACACCGCGCGTTCGACAGAGTGTGTGTGTAAATTGCGTAACGTAAATGTTCCCGTCCGTCCGTATCGACCGGCGAACAATTATTATTACTAAACAAATCCGACATAACACATTAATAATAATATAATATTAGTGTTTCTTTTAAAGGTCTCACTCGTCGCGTAACGAATTCGTGCAGATAATATATTATTTTTCTAAAATTTGACGCCCACATATCGCTGGCAATACGGCACGTGTGCCTAAAACGTAAAACGAGCTACGGCCGAGCAATCGCCTCGCGTCTAAATCGTCGAACGATTTATCTTTTCGGTCTGATCGAAAATATATTGTGTGCTCTCGTGCTCGGCAATCGAACTGCGGTCACCCGTTTTTTCATCGTTCCGTTTGGCATTTAGATGTTTCACGTCTCGAACACTTGACGCTCTCCGTGCCGTTATCCAGCTGAGATGGAAAAAAAACCTAACTGAAGTGCCACGGGTTGTGTTACGAAAATCGAGTCGGTTTGATAAATGTCATCACCCACCCATCGAAGGGCAACTTTTCGACTCGTCCATTACTTGACACGCGATTTTCGCTAACTCAAACTTGAAATAACACAGATGGTAATGGTCGAAACTCAATCGAGTTTAGGACCAAAAGTTTTGTATTCGTGTGGACTTCGGGTTGATAAATTTGAAAACTGGGAAATTTATTTTGAATTCTAAGCGAAGCGAAGAAGCTGGTGTTTTGCAATGATGTTTATTTATTATTTATTTTTTCTGTAAAACCCTTTTTATGTATGAAAAAAGCAATTTTTTGAAATAAGATTTGCCTCAAGATCAAAATTTTTCGAAACTTTCAATTTTTTCCTCAAAATTTGGAAAAAACTGCCCAAAATGTCACAAAAAAGACTTGGAAGTAATTTTTTTTTTTAATCGAAACTTTATACAAATTTAAAAACAAACAGATAATAAATATGAGAAATATTTTAGGGCAAGAAAATTTTAACAATATGAAAAAAAATGTTGGAAATTTTTTCTAAAACTTTCTTCTTCTCATTATTTTTCAATTCTGAACGACGTGGAGAAACTAGTATTTTTACAATGATGTTTTATGAAAAAAAATTTTGCTGGTCGAAACTTTTGACAAGTATTTCTATACGAAAACGTGTACACAAAAAATTAAAATAAACATCAATTTAAAAACACTAGCTTCTTCACTCCATTCAAAATCTAAAAATAGTGAATTATTAAAAAGAAGACGTGTTACATAAATTAAGACACTTCATACTATATTACAACCTGAGCATAAGATGATGTAAATTCAATTACTTCCAACTAGATACTTCATGTTATAGACTACTGTAGTAATCACTACTCACTAGTCACTTGTACAGGATACTTAATAATAATAATATGTTATATTGTGTGTATATATATACATAGGTTCAATGCACTTATGGTATGAGTACGCATAATATCTGTGTAAGACACGAAGTCAATTCCTTTCAATAAATTACAATATTGCTTTCAACCCGATCTGCACACAATTATATTTCTGTTGTATTCGCAGACCGTTTCGGGTACCTACGAAATAAATGCTCGAACGAAAATATTTTCTCGATTCAAACCTAACATCGTATACATCAAAATTAAATAATTTTTTTTTCTGTCGTTTCAGCAATGAAAATCATTTGCGCGGTGTTCGCCGCAGTCATTGTCGCGCAATTACTGGACGTGCCATACGCGTCTGTGCACGGAAGTGCCGACGCCAAACGGTTGTACGACGATCTACTCAGCAATTACAACAGACTCATTAGACCCGTCGGCAACAACTCCGACCGGCTGACCGTCAAAATGGGTCTGAAACTTTCGCAAATCATTGAAGTAGTAAGTGTCTTTATCATCTTGTCTTTTAGACGTGTTGATTTTGACATGTAATGTGCAACGAAAAAACAAACCAATAAAGAAAAACGGTTATCCAGAAAATATTTTATAATATTGTTAATTATAACAGAATGAATGTTGCTTGTGTGATACTAGGAAAAAAGTACCTAGATATATAAACTATTACCTCAAAATACAAGATGCGTTTACAAGAAACTTTATATTTAAAATTGTTAGGTAAGAGATTCTGTAACTAAATTGTTTTTTTTTTTTTTTATAATTTGTGAAAAACTACACAAAATTTGACAGAAAAGATTCAGAAACTAACTTTTTTAAATTCAAATTTCATGAAAAATTAAACTTGGATTGATAATAATAAGAGAAAAATTCTAACGCAAGAAAATTTTGAAAATGTAAAACAAAATTTGAGAATATTTTTTCACATCATTTGTTGAAAACGTTTTAAAAGATTATATTCAGTTTAGATACTCTTGGCGAGTGTGTCGAATTAAAAAAAAACGATAAATCATTTCTTCAATAAGGCGATTCTGAACGAAAGAAGTTAATAATATAAAGAACAATAATAGTTATCATTTTCAACACACCCACCAAGAGTATCTGACACGAAGAGTGAAGAATATCCGTGGTGCAAAGTATGTCCGGCTTTCTTGTCTACGCTTTTCTTTATCAAATTATTTATATTTATTAATAATTTATCTAATAAATAGAGGAAAAAAATTTTAATGAGAAAAATAAGTGTTAGAAAAAATGTCCAAATTTTTTTTCACATTTTCAAAAAATTCTCTTGTTCTAAAATACTACTCATATTATTGTCTATCAATATTTGAATTTTTAAAAAAAATATGGTTTCCGAGTTTTTTTTGTCAATTTTGGGTAATTTTTCCAAAAAAAAACAACCAAGAATTGAGAAATTTGAAAAATGACCTATTCAAAGTACTATTACAGTTATAAGTATGCTATTATAGTAGCGTACAAATTACTGTCACTGTTTGCGTTCGGTATTTTTTGAAATATAATAATAATTATAGTTGAGAACACTTAAAATCGTGATAATTGGTCGGAGGACGTTTTCAAATAATAATAATTAGTCTGACACTATACTCATGACGAATGTTCACTAAAAATTCGAAGACTGCGTCAGTATTTCTTATGGAACCGTTTAATTATTTTGGAAACGCTGTCCGTTCATTGTTTTGACATATCACACTGATGTGATGTATTTCAGCAGACAGTTGAAATTAATAACTATCCACTATCCAAACATCTACGGTAATTTATTATTACTGCTGACTTTCAATTACTTAACCGTAAATAGAGCTACATGTAGCAGTGCCTCAAGTCTTTTGTCGTTTGCGTGACGACCGGTATGGGTATTTCTCAGACTCGTATCATAATATCACATCACAATAATAATTATTAATATGATAATGATTAAGGCTTGGAAATTGTTACACATTTTGTATTGTTCTTTTGAGCAATTAAATTTATTATCAAGCGAGCTAGAAATTAATTTCATGACACTGCGAAATAAAATATATATTAAAAGTTTATTGTGCATACTTTTGTACCTTAAATGATTTCTTAGTTTTAACAACACGTTTCTTAATTTTACAGCTTTTTAGAGTATATTTTTAATGTTAAAATTTGAAATTCGGTTATAAAAATATGAAATAATTAATTTTGAAAGTTTTCATTAGGTACCTCTAATAGGTATTAATGTATTATTGTACCTATTATGTTTTTCAAATCCGTTTTTTACGAACATAATAAACGTTGAAAAAATATGAGAAAATTTACTAGTGGTTTATATTTTGTGATTTTTTAACTTTGAAAATATTATTTATAAACCTATGTAATTTTATGCAAACCTTTTAAAAGAAAATTAATTTGATTTATGAAACATTTTTCAAGCCATTATTTTATTTTATTTATTTATTTCTGGAACTTGAAAATTACACTTTACCTACCAATATGCAAGTTTAGTTTACATTTTTATCATACTTTTAAGTTTGACCATGAAGGTTCATAAAATCCACTAACTTAAGAGTATTAGCTATGGGCATCGTTTGATAAAATATTTGTATTTATGAAAATTTTGAGTAATTAAAAAAAATCAAGTGCATATTTTTAGAGCATATTACGTACTTTTTTAAGCGCAATAGTGCACGCATATCTAGGTACTTTTTAAAAGCATTAAATTCGGAGGCCTAATGATAATATTAACAGGATTTTTGATTTAACGAAATAAACGAACGTTGCGTTTGAATTTTTGCAGAATTTAAGAAATCAAATCATGACGACGAACGTGTGGGTCGAACAAGTAATTAAAGAGAAACTTTATACATCATTTTTCACGTTTTTTATTTTTAAACTTTATTTAAGCAGTTTGATATTTCGTTCTAGGAATGGAGCGATTACAAGTTGAAATGGAATCCCGAAGACTACGGAGGAGTGGATACACTACACGTACCATCCGAGCACATTTGGTTGCCGGACATAGTCTTATACAACAAGTAAGTTTTGAAATACAATTCTCGATAATTATTCATGATATCAGCTAAAAATACCCAATACCAATCGTTTTTATTTCAGACATTAATTTATTATTCTCGATGATATTATCGTTTTGTCGGGTACCTAGGTAATACAGGCAAAAAAAAAAATAGTGTTGAATGCGACATTCGATTATGTCAACTTATCGAATTATGATATTAAAAAATAAACAATTTTCACAGAGCAGAGTACACTCGTACGTTAGTATTTTATATTTTATGAGATAAGAACAACTCTGTTGAAACGCCATTTTTGTTTGCGCTAGCCAAGATTAAATTTCTTGTCGTGCAAAAAACCAGACGACCGATACGACATTATTCCTGGAAGAAATTCCGAAGTATTAATAATAAAAATGGAAAAAAAAATTGCCAAAGACATTGCGAAATGAAATAAAACCTAACGGTTATGTTTTTCTCGTTTTGTTTTTGCACGGAACCCTTCAATGACGTCCGGTTCTACCCAAAAAGATAAAAAACAAAAACACGGTTACGTCGGGCCTTATCTCATTAACCAATTTTTACAAGTACAGCGTTCAAATACCACATCAAACGCGTAGGTATTCTACCACCACCGTGTACCGTGTTGTCTGTGCCCGTGATAATTTGTTGTCGAATTTACAACGAAAAAAAAAACACATTTAAAAACGATACGGAAATAATATACACATTACATATTTTTAATGAATAAAATATTGAGTATTTATTTAATTTTTATATCGTACCTTATATAGTTAGTATCAATAAGAATCGTGATTGTCAAACGTTGAGCTGGCGACACCGGACAAAGCCGGTACGCGGCGATACCGAAATAAACGATAATTATTAGGCAGATTGTAATAAAAAAATATTATAAATGGTAAGTGCTCAATATAGTTTCAAACCGTATGCATTTTTTAAATTTATTTTTAACTCCACCCTGTGGTGGTCACTGCGTATGATTAGGTCAGTCTACAGATCTGATATTCACCATCACAAATCGTTGTTAATCACTTTAATGTTATGATAATATTATTTAGAATTATTATTATTCGATATTAAAAATATGTGCAAAGTAATTAATAATGTTAGATAAAAATATCGAAATAAGATAAAATTAACGATTGTAACTAATGTATAATAATATTGATTGTATAAACAATTATTGTTTATCGTATCACACGTTTCTCTAAAGAAGTTTATTGTATATTATTTTGAATTAAGTGCAATTGATATATTTTGGATTTTGAACTACTAGTTGACGTAATACACAAGTGTTTCCTAACCTATGCGGTCGGAAGAGTGATTTATTATTAATAAAATGTATTGTTTGATATTTTTATTTTACTTTAAGTTATTATTTTGCGTTATAACATGATCTAATATGGAATAAAACATTTTTTTTTTTTTTGAGTATTGAGAGGCGATTTTTAAATTTTAAATTTATTTACTCTTAATACCAAAAAAAGCTTAAATTTCAGGAAGAAGTGTACATAAAAAAAATAACAGCTGATAAAATTACAAAAATAAAAATTTTAATTATTAGACTATATGGGTAACTACAGGAAAAGGAGTTTTTAAAGTTGGTTTCTCTCATATAGCATGTTATAGATTCATGATCCAAATCTCGTAATCTTTAATACACAACGGAGAGCAAAAAGGAGGAGTGTTGTGAGTTGGATACGAAAAATCTCTAAAATTTTGATACGTCGAGAAGGAGTTAAGGGGAATAGGAAACAGCTAATTAGATTTTTGAAAATCTCCTAGGGGGCCGTGGATAATGGTTGGGAAACACTGTACTTCGCAATTAAAAAAAAAAAAAACTGTATACTTCACAAATATATTTTTATTTCACAATATTTTTGTATAGACAATAAATTTAGATAATATTATAACTTGTCTTACCACGTTCGTATGACATACACGTCATTAACGTCGTGTAATATACCAAAACACATTTTGAACGGAAAACGTAGCGAACAGGTGCGTACACAAAAATATATTTCGGAGGCTGTTTAAGATAGTATTTCGAAACAGTTGCACTCGTCCAAAAAAATATTAAAAATTATAATTATACAGTAATAGTTTTATTCTTATTTTAAAATGAAATCATTTAAAACACTTATTTCCATTACAATAATTTTAATTAAGTCCTTTTTTCGTAAATTGATTATAGTACCAAGGCATCTAACACAATTTTAAGAATGAAAAAAGATTTCAAAACGCGAACACATTAACAAATCGATACTTAATTAAAATGTGAAAACATATAATTTTGTAATGTAAAATCCAATTTCCGAGGTAATTTTGCAAATACGTCATTATATATAAGAATCATCGTTTCTATTTTTGTTCTTTGATAACACAGTAACATTTCATTTATTATTACATTATAAACGAAAACTACCCTGGTAAAGTTATCTATATGAATACACTTATTTATTTTCTTGTAATTTTGGAGGGAGATTTGAATTCTTAACTCTCCCTCCCCCCCCCGCTTGTGTACGTGCCTGTTAATGAAACATAAGAATGCGTATTAAACCTGCATGGACGTGTGTGTGTGTTTTACAGTGCTGATGGCAACTACGAAGTGACAATAATGACAAAAGCTATACTGCACTATACGGGTAAAGTGGTGTGGAAACCGCCGGCCATTTACAAATCGTTTTGCGAGATCAACGTCGAGTATTTTCCGTTCGACGAGCAGACGTGTTCCATGAAGTTCGGCTCGTGGACGTACGATGGATATATGGTGAGTCCCCATTAGGTTTTTTTTTTTTTGATTGGAATTACGCTGTGTGTTTTAGATTCCGAATGGAGCGAAGAAGCTAGTATTTTTACAATATTTATTTTTATTTTTTTTTTCTGTGAACAATTTTTTGTATGGAAATAATTGTGTAAAAGTTTTTGAATCACAATTCGAATCTAGATGATACTTTTAGAAGGTCATTTTTCGAAATTCTTAATTCTTTTCAAAAGATTTGAGAACAACTTACCAAAATTCGAAAATTATTTTTTTCAATCCAAATATTATGAAAATTTAAATATAGATAGATAATAAATATATAAAATATAAAATAATATAAGAAATATTTTGGCACAAGAAAATTTTGAAAAAAAAAACACTTTTTCCTCTCATTAAATTTTTTTTTTAGTTTTCTCAGTTAATAGTGAAGTATAAAACTGGACGAATAAAAAATAATTTTTTTGTTATAATAACAAACTTTATAATTTTTAAATAAAATTTTTTTGAATAAACTGAAAAAAAAAACTTCACGTGTTCAAAATTTCGAAAAATTACCTCCCAAAAGTACCATCTAGATTCTAGACTCAGAGGAAAATTTTCATTAAAAAATTTGCTGGTTGAAACTTTTGGACTTAATGTTTCTAAACGAAAAGGCGTAAACACATATAAAAAAAGAAAAGAAAAATAAACATCATTGTAAAAACATTAGCTTCTTCACTCCGTTTGGAATATAAAAGGAGAAAAAATGATTCATTCCTGTAAAATTACTGTAGCTCTACTCAGAATGTAACTTGTATTCAAGTGTGAAGTTATATTATTTTTCATTATGATTTCATATGTCGTAAAGTTATATTGCACGATTACGATGATGTAAATTTGAATAATTTTTCGTCAATTCGACATTATTTAACTGATTTTCAACCATTTCTATTCAACAACGAAACTGTCCAATAAATCACGAAAGTACGTTTCTTAAAGCTAGTTTGGAACTTTAAACTTTTTTTTTTATCGTTTCGATTTAAGAAACTTTTTTCGTGGAGAAGAAAGACGAAGGCAAATCGAGGAACATATTTATTTCGTTTCCTCCTCTCCCCCCCCCCAAATTATTTTCCGATTATGCCACTGCTCATAAATTATAATATATTACGTAATTTATTATAATATGAAAAATTACGAAAGTTTTTCTAAACGGAATTTTTCCCTCTCTCTCTCTCTCTCTCCCGTTCTTCCCGTTTATTCTGTTTCCACCGCTGCTTTTCAGATGGACCTGAGGCACATCTCCCAGGCCCCGGATTCGGACATCATCGAGGTGGGAATCGACCTGCAGGACTACTATCTGTCGGTGGAGTGGGACATCATGGGCGTGCCGGCCGTCAGGCACGAGAAGTTCTACGTGTGCTGCGAGGAACCGTACCTGGACATATTCTTCAACATCACGCTGCGCCGGAAGACGCTGTTCTACACCGTCAACCTGATCATACCGTGCGTGGGCATATCGTTCCTGTCCGTGCTGGTGTTCTACCTACCGTCCGAGTCCGGCGAGAAGGTGTCGCTGTGCATATCCATACTGCTGTCGCTAACCGTGTTCTTCCTGTTGCTGGTCGAGATCATACCGCCCACGTCGCTGACCGTGCCGCTGCTGGGCAGGTATTTGCTGTTCACCATGGTGCTGGTCACGCTGTCCGTGTTCGTCACCGTGATGGTGTTGAACGTGAACTTCAGGTGAGTGACGATGTAAATCAATGTCGCGCAGTCTGAGGGAGCTGATAAACGAAAATAATATTTCCCTCTCCATCATTATCACCATCGTTTTTTTTTTTTTTTTTTTTTAATGTATTTTTCATTATTTTCCAATTAAATATTTACATGCGGATACCTCGAGGATGGAGAAATGCTCGAAAAATATGATTCTAACATTTTCTACATACAGGTTTTGAAAAAACATACTCTGCGAATTCACTTCTCCCATTACATATTATATTTAATGTAGAAAAGTGTGTTAGTAATAAATTTAGTGTTGCTGCGATAGGATACATTACAATAATCGAGACATGGTGCAAAGTATGTAAACTATTTTCCATTTACAATATTAGTACTTGTGTATTATAATACACTCATACTTATTTAGCTTGGGTATAATAATATTAAAGTGATTTTAAAATTTCACAAAAAGTTTTGTGAATTTATGAATTTAAATTATGATTGGAGTAATTTAAATAAAAATTAAAGTCATTTATCATAATTTTGGGTTATTTTTTTTTTTCTTTCGGTATCTCTCTTCTTTTTTTTTTTTGATAAATAACAAATACAAACCACATTTTAAAAACTATTTTCCTTTACATAAAATTAACAAAATATATATAGTGTACCCATACATAATATGTACACATTAAACAATTCATCCATAAAATTGAAAATTAAAAAGACTTTTCGGTAATATTCACTAATATTACTAGCTACTAATATTTATATTAATAAAATTGTAATAAAATTAATTACCCGCCTTCATGCATATACAATATTTATAAACTATCTATCTAGTGATAATATTAATTATTCGTTCGGACTGACCTAATCTATGTATAAATATTAAAATCTATTTTAGCATTTAAAACTATTGATTATTTTATTAAATATTTCTTGTATATAATGAGTATATTAATTATTACACATTTAAGTGTTCTAATAATTAAAAGCTATCAACTTATATCAAAGGTATATCGTAGATACATAGTAAAACTAATTAGATTAACTCCACGTGCATAAATTTTATTACGACTTACGTCATGGACTTTGCTGACTCTACCTCGATGTTTTAGATAATAATATTTGTTCAAGTCAGGGCCGCACGTTTTAATAAAGGTGTAACGATAAAAAAGCCGGTCATAAATTCTCACTATGGGTATTCTCCGCTCCTTGAGTGTAACTTGGTAGATGTGTTAAATTTTAAAGAAACGATAAGTCATTTCATCAATATAACGATTCTGAGCGAATCTTCAGTTTATATGAGACAATTTTACTTAAAAATTAGTTCATTACTATTCTATATATATATAAAATAATATTTACTCAACCAGTTTTATATCCCACTATATTAACTGATAACAAAAAAAAAATATTTTAATAAGAAAAAAGTATTACAAAATTTTCTTTTTCCAAAGTATTTTCTATATTATTGCTTATCTATATCTATATTTTCATAAAGTGTTGATTAGAAAAAAAGTTTTAACTGCGTTATTTATAAATTGTGGTTAGTTTTTCCCAAATTTCGGAAAAACTATCGAGCATTTTGAAAAAAGACTTCTCCGCAGTACCATCAAGTATTTCCATACGAAAACGTGTAAATAGAAAAAAATAACAAACGTCATTGTAAAAACACTAGCTTCTTTGCTCCACTAAGGATCTAAAATTTAATATTCGGCTTGGAGGTGTATAAATCATCAAGTGTAGGACTACACATTTGCGAAAAATCTCAGACTAACTGTTGTGCGCTATAAATTTGTCTATGGATCGCAATAAAATATCACAAAAAACTTTCTGTTTTATTTATTTAGATAAATGAGGGGAAAGTCATCAAAATTTCAAGTATTATATTTTTGTGTTTTGAAATTATTGCATTTTTACTATTAATTGATTGATAAAAACCTTTTATGAACGAGTAGAAGCATAGTAAAGGTCATTATTTCAAAATCTGGCCCGGATAGCAGATTCGTTTACATGGCACCGTACAAAATATTATACTAATAGTTGCAAATTTAATTACCGTATCTAAGTATTTATACTGGCTCGTGGGTGTTATTTTTAGGGATTTCAATAGTTCTGGACTAAAAAAATTGAAAAAAGTTCGACATCATAAGTATCTCAAACTGTAAGTAAAATATAAAGTGATTCATTGACGTTTCTGCCCGACATTGAATAAAACGCAACGCCGTAACTCAATTAAATTCGGAGACATCGATTTTTTTTTATATAATATATATATAAACAAAAATAAATTACGAATACGTAATAAACATAAAACATAATATTCAATGATAATAAATTAAATTAAATGATAACAGTAATATTATTAGAATTTATCAGTAATAATTCACGTTTCCTCGATTTAATCGTCAGAAATTCGTCTGAATTTTAACCAAATATGTCCGCTGTTGGGCGCTGCAATTATTGACATATTCGTGAAAACAACTGGAATTTCAGTCTTTTCACACGGTTCGACTTTAAATTCCGATAGTAATTTTACCAAAGCTAATTTCATTTCCAACTCGGCGAAACGTTTTCCTGTAAAAAAAAAAAATAAATAAATATATAAAAAAAATACGTATCAGAGCACAGGGAGGATCACACCTATAACATTATAATGGAATTCATTTAACATCCAAGTGTAGTGTATATACTCACCGATACAAATTCGTGGCCCATCGCCAAAGGGAAGATAAACGCCATTGGGCCGTTTAGCCTTTTCTTCGGGCGAAAACCTCTCTGGATTGAACGTTTCGGGGTCGCTATAATACTTCGGATCATTGTGAAGGCTCATTATGGGAATTATTATTTTCTGTCCCTTCTCAATAACCAACGTATCGTTTGGCACGTGGTATGTCCGCGTGGCCTTTCTGAACAAGGCAAAAGGTGCAGGGTACTTACGGAGCGTTTCTGAAAAGCGCATCCAAACATTAATAGTCGCACTATCGGGAAGGAAATTCAAAAGTTATTTTTAGGCTTGAAACTGAAAAGAAAAGTTTTCGATTTTAATTCACGGTTTTATTTATGATTTTGATTCAAATAAAATATATTGTTTTTAATAGAAGACGATTTTTATTAAGGAGTTGTAATAATGAGAAAATTAAAAATTAACCATCCAAGAAGATGATATATTATTATAAAGAAATTAAATTTCCAATACTAGGATTATTTTACATCAAACATGTAAATATTTTCTATTAGCAAGATATAAAAATTTATAAATATTAAAAAAAAAAAATTGAAAAGCATTCAAGACCTGTACTTTAATATAAATTCATTAGTTAATCATGCATTTTGTTTAAAACTAATGGTATAATCGACGAGGTCTCGAATGCATTGAATTTCAAAAACCCAATTTTTGTTTTTCAATTTCGGAAATCAGATTTGTTTTTTTGCTGGTTTTATTTTTAATTCTTTTATGTTTTGATATCGCTATTAGATTTTTACCGATTTTATTTGGTTACAATATAGATTTTGAAAACTCTTTCAAGCCAAGCATATTTGATCATATTTTTATAAGCATAAAATAATTTACGTTCAAATAATAATTTATTGAAAAGAATAAATATGTTTTAAATTAATACAACTATGCGTTCATTAACATGATTTTTTATAATCCGCGAATATCATATAAATAAAATATTGCAATGACGATTAAAATAAAAATAAATATATAATATAGTAGAATATCATATAACTACAATTTCGAATTACCTGCAACGACCATATCTAAGTAGTTGAGTTCTGATAGAAAATTGCTGTCCACCATTCCATTGAATTTGGATTTTGTCGATTTTATCTCGTCACGTACTCTGTCTTGTATGTGTTTCTTCAACGCTAGTTCTTGCAAGCAATAAGAAGTGGCTGTGGATACGGTCTCAAACCCGGCGCCAAACATGACGAAAGCGTTAGCTACGATCTGTGTTTCGGTAAATTTTTCTGAAATAATAAAGTAATAGTTCAAGATTTTCGGTTTCAATCAAAATCACGAAAAATAATTAGAAATGTTAGAAAATTCTTCACGTAGATATGATGAAAAATATTTGAATGAATCACACACGTATGCATCTTTACTCAGGGCCGACCCGAGATAAAACGACATGCCGAGCAAATTTTTAAAAGGAGCCCTTGAAAAAATATTTTTTTTTTGGGGGGAGAGGTATAATTTTATTGTTATTATTATTATTATTATTATTGTACATCAAATACTTTTATGTTGATTGATTATTTAATTTGCACAAATTTATTAATAGTAAAAATTTTCCTTGTTTTACACAGTTGTCATTACCTTATAAATTATTATTATATACTGTTATTTTAAGAGAACGCTACGCCAGCATTTGTATTGTATTGTCTCCGTCATTAAAAACAAGTGATTTCAAACTGTTTAAAGAAGTTGTCTTGTATTAGACATTTTTAAATACACGTTTAAAAAAAACATGACCGTAAACTTCATTAAATTTTTTTTTTACAATTAGCAATTATATTAAAAATTCCCATTTATTCTAAATTATAACCATTGGTAAAAAAAGGACTTGAAATCGAAATGGTTTTTTTCGGTTTTGATTACGGTTTCAAATACCGGTATACATTTTTTTTTTTTTTTTTTTATTTTAATTTCGAATAGCGGTATTTATACTTTCCGTTTTTGATAATGAATTTTTTCCGAGGTTTACAAATACTCGGCCGGGCTAAAATTCCACTGGAGTGTATTTACTATACCATAATGTTTGAGGGTGAAATTTCTCCCAAACTAACATATATATATATTTTTAATTTACTTATTGTATACATCAATCACCATCATATTTAAATATATTTTTTTCTATGTTCGCAAACAATTTTCCATTTTAATTTTAATTTCAGTGTTTACGATACAATTATTACATACTATCTCTCGTCTATTCATAAGAGGTTACTGAAATAATAATAATTTGAACAAAAAAAAAAAAAACTAGGGGTGCTAACGTTCAATTCAATAGTACTAAACAGCGGTTTTCACCACTTTTTCTAAAATTTTTTTTTTTCATTTATTTTTTATATTATTAACTTCCCTCGTTCAGAATCGTTTTATTGAAGAAATGATTTATCGTTTCTTTAAAATTAAATACACCCGTCAAGAGAATCCCACCCGTCGTGGGAAGAACACATATCGTGCAAAGTATGTCCGGCTTTTTTAAAACGATATCATTCTCGAATTACCGTCGGCCGATAGGTTTTCGTCCAAAACCAAATCTCGCCGGGCTTGCATCAGACTGTGCACAAAGTCGTTGCGCACAACGTTGTTCTGTTCCCGGTACCGGATGGTGTCGGCGAAAGTGGTGTGAAAAAACCGATAGGCCTCGGGCGGGAAGAACGTGAGTCCCAGGGGTTTCAAAAGGGCCGGCGAAATCATGGACACCAACTCGCGGAGCAAGTACCACGGAGACGGCCGGAACAACGCGTTGCCGTAGACGCGGAACGGCGACTCGTCGTCGTTGATCGCGTTCAATTTCAGTCCGAAAATGCATGTGCCGATCACGTCCATCGCGTACCGCCCCATAACGTCGCGCGCGTCGACCGTCATTCCGCCCCCGCACTCGTGCCGCCATTTCTCGCCCAAGTTCTTCATCATCTCCGCGCCGCACTCGTCGATCTGGTCGAACATCACTTTCAGTTTGCCCGACGTGAACGCCGGCGTCAACTTCGTCCTGATCCGTTTCCACTTGGGGTTTTCCATCAGGAACAAATGCTCCATCAGCGGCTCGTGTTCGAACCGCACGTGAATGCCCCGATCCGGGAAGTACTCGAAGTCCTTGATCAGCACCGCGTTGATCAGCTCCGGGTCGCGCAGCATCAGGTACGGCGTGCGCATCTGCCACATGCCGCAGTACTTGTGCCCGGCGAACTGCCGGTAAATCCTGCGGTACGCGTCAAACGGGTTGTCGATGCACAGCGCCACGTTCAGGTAGTTGCCGAACAGCGGCACGGGACGGGCGTGTGGCACGCCAGCTCGCGTCCAGTGGTCGAATGTCCGAGTGCTGTAACGGTACGCGATCCACGCGAACACCGAGAACAGTAATATCAGATCCACCCAAAAATGGGCGAAGATCGCCGAGAACAAGAATAACATTTCCGACGAGATCGACGGATTTGTAATAGGCGGTAAAAAATCACTTAGAATTTTAAAAAATAATAATAATAATTAAAAAGAAAAGAAAAAAACCGTATTCGATTTCATTTTACGACGACGACAGGTACCTTACGGAACACCTGCGTGCAAACTAACTACGAATAATAATATGCAATAATTATTATTAATCTATGAATAAGAACACGGACGTGAAACGTTTTTGATTTCGATATAATTTATTACGTAGGTAATTAAAAAATTAGCACTCGGAGCGTACAATAAACACTGCGAATGAACACGAAAAATGTAGACACTCCCAGTTAATTACTCGACTCTTATCTCGTGTTACTCTATTGACCGACGCTACTTCTTTAATTATAATATTATAGGTCATCAGATTATATTATTTTTATTTGATAACGTCATCGCGGCGTATTTTTTGATTGTTTAATAAAAATAGAAAAATTTCTTCCGTGGCATTAACACTTCTATTGGCCAGTGACGTATTTATGCGGGTGGGGAACATGGCGGTTAAATCGCCATTTAATCTTTTATTGATGTCACTATTATACGATGAAACATTAGAAATATATTCGATTTGTTAAAAACCATAGGTAATGATTGGAAATTTTTTTTTTTTTTATCAGAAATGTTCTCAGATCAGTTTATTCTGTATCTACCTATTCGGTAGATATAATGTCATTTAAAGAAATCTTTTTTTTTTCTCTGCTTTCAACAGTTTAGTCTCAAATAAGGAATACTACCGAAAATTGAATAAAAACGTAAAAATATTTTGGTTAACGTTCCCACGTTGTTGATTTTTCACATTTTATTTTAATACGGTCATATTATGATACATCCAATTTTACATAATTATTTAATGATTTAGCACTCATAAGTCACAATGATTATGAACTACAGAGAATAACCAAAAAAAAAACGTTTAGTGAAATATTTTTTACATAATATACTATATTATAATAGGTCCCTGCCAATAACAATGTGTAAGTATTATTATAATTATTATAATTGCACAATTTAACTACTTTATTAATACAAAAAAAAAAAAAAAGATACTAATATTACGTAAATAATGCGTGATCAGTATTAGTACAGACAGAATATAATAGACAGCAAAATTATCATTGAATAACAGACTTCCAATAAAATGAAAAACGATTACGAAGTATATATTATCTAAAATAAACAAATAAAATAACTGCTACGTATGATAAATAGGTCAATCAAAACAATAACTGCTTTATCTGAAAAAGGTCTAAGGAATTAAATAATTTATGTAAAAAAATATTTGTTAATATAATGAAAATTCGATTTTAAAATATTGATTGATACCAATACTATTGCATAAATGAATTTCTTGTTTTTTCATATTTCGTTCAATTCACTTTTGTATTTTAAATATAAACACGTAACGTTTCAAAACGTTATTTATTAAGAATTACTCTTCATTAGAATAAAATTTGCGTGTCTTCAATGAAATGCAAATTTACAATATTTATTATTATATTTTTAAAAGTAAATTCTATCAGTTCTGAATGGTTCTAAACAATCACGTGTTTTTATACTGTACAAAGCGTATTGCACATTGAATATGGTATTATAATATTCAATAATACCTAAATTTGGATACGTACCTAATTATTATTTTATTTTAGATACTGAATGAAGTGAAGAAGCTAGTGTTTTTACAATAATGTTTATTTTTTTTTTATTTTTTTATTTTTCTGTGTACAACTTTTCGTATAGAAATACTTGTCCAAAAGTTTCGATCAATAACTTTTTGAAACCGGATTTACCTCTAGGTTGTACTTTAAAGAGGTCATTTTTTGAATTTCTCAATTCTTCAATTTTTTTTTTTTGGAAAAGACTACCCAAAATTTGACAAAAACGACTCGGAAACCATCATTTTTTGATTCGA
>JAIPRM010000514.1:37955-54300 GCA_025469315.1 Stegophylla sp. TES_Ste_2020
AGTTTTTTCCAAAAAAAAAATTGAAGAATTGAGAAATTCAAAAAATGACCTCTCTAAAGTACAATCTAGAGGCGAATCCGGTTTCAAAAAGTTATTGATCGAAACTTTTGGACAAGTATTTCTACACGAAAAAGTGTTAACAGAAAAAATAAATAAAAAATAAAAAAATAAACATCATTGTAAAAACACTAGCTTCTTCACTTTGTTCAGAATCTAAAAATTGTAGTAACTATTTATCTTTATTGTAATTTTTTTCGTTTTTTTTTTTTCCGTCTGTCCGTCTGTTCTCGCCCCACCTCCACGTGCGCCGTGCAGATCATCGAAGACTGGCAGTACGTGGCCATGGTGCTGGACAGGCTGTTCCTGTGGATATTCACGGGCGCGTGTCTCATCGGCACGGCGGTGATCATTTTCCAAGCGCCCGCGCTCTACGACAAGACCAAGCCGATCGACATCATCTATTCGAAAATCGCGAAAAAGAAGCTGCAAGCCATCTTATGAGACACCACGACGATACAAAGCTCAATAACGACGTATTTTAGTAGGAAACTTAGTGAATACAAACACTTAATCGATAACAATCCTTTGATGTATAAAATCTACTTCGTTCTAATAATCAAGTTTTTATTACTGTGCATCGCGTTTCCTTTTTGTTTCGTAATCGATTTCTTGTGAACGGGGCGACGTGTGCAAGAAACGTCGAGTTGTCAGCCCTTTCTCCCTCGCCCCCCCCCCCAAAAAAAAAAAAAGAAGAAAATACGCCTTTCCCCGAGAAAAATTTCTCCTGATTTTAATTATATTTTCGACCATAAACGTATCATATATATATATATGTATACAGTGTGTTCGCCGAAACACGGAATAGCCTCGTATTTAAATAAACGTTTTTTTTTTTTTTTTTTTGAAGGGGTACCTTATGATAAGTGGTATTTTTAGAAAACTTTCAGAATGTTCACTCTTTCTGTGCTCGCACCCACCGGCAGTAGGTCTTGAAGTTTTTTTTTAACTGGCAACATTCGTTTTTTTACCCGTTTTTTTTTTTTTTAGTAATTAAAGCCCATAAATCGATTTAGTCATAGTTAATTAAAATTCTAAATTAATGTATAATTTGTTAAAATTAAAATTTTAGCTCTTAATTTGTGGGTTTGAGTTGCTTTGGAAAAAATACGAGCCAACTCAAATTTGGTGCTGAAAAAAGTGTTGCCATAAGAAAAAAAAAATACTAACTGCAGTGCGCATGCGTGCACGGCAAATGTTAAAATTTTGATATTTTTCTAAAAAACCTTGTAATACGAAGTGCGCAAGCTCGTCCGTATTTACTAATCGCGATGTCATGACGTCACCTCGAGTAATGAAAATAAAATAAAATTCTGTTTTGTTTTTTGTTTTTTTTTTACGAGACTCGTGGGTGCGAGTACTACAAAGTACAAAAATCTCACTTTTATTTAAAGTTTGAGTTTGAAAAAAAAAACGCTTTAAATTTCTTTGTTTTCGAAAAACGTGAACATGATAATCATTTAATAAAGCTTATTTTTTTGGAAAATTTAACGTTTCAACATGTTCTTGTATTGTATTGCTCTCGTGATTCTAAAACGATTTCCGATTGGTCTTATTAGTGGAAAACCCTAAGGAAATAAAACGACAAAACGTTAAAATTTTTAAATAATTATTTTATCAAAACATTAAATCGAATTGAACGTAAAAATATTTGTAGTCTTTGTCCCTGCAACTGTTATAGGAAAAAAAAAAAAAAACGGAATTTTTCTATCTGTACATTTTCTCAGGGAATATCGTAACGGGTAAATTCTCATAGGACACTCCGGTAAGGATTTAACGATTTAGCTCTGTATGACGGTAAATTGTTTTAATCGGTTTCATGTACAATATTCTAAACCCTAACGAAACTACTATTCTGAGTAAAAAAAAAATAATTGGTTTTTCATTTTTATCAACGAGTATTTTGGTTTTCCCAACAAACGGCAATCACTGCTTTTACCTGCTACGCTGTGAGACGGAAAAAATTTTTGAACATTTTTATAATCGAGTTTTGCAATTTCGACCAATAGCTATAAAAATTTTAAGTTCACGGAAGTTAATTAAAAATTTACTAACTCTAACCTAACTCTACTACATTAAACTCTAAATGTTTATTCTTTTCAACGTTTTATATAATAATTATACATTTATTATTCACTGAGTACGTTACAGCGTTCTCTGACTAATATTTAACAAAAAAAATAATAAATGTTGTATTATTGTAGAACACTTACATTCCTTGCAAAACGTTATTCGGAAATGCGTTGTTGTAAATTGTAACGAAAAGCGTAGTAGCCAAAAAAATAAATAAAAAAAAGGAAAGTGACCAAAAAGGGAAAGGCATAGGTTTTTTGACAGAAAAGGGGATTTTATTCAGGCCGACGACGGTGACGGGTGAGAAGGTGTTGTCGACCACGAGGACTGAAACTGGTTCTCGAATCCAAAATCGTTAGTAGACGATTTTTAAATTAGAATCAATCAAATTAACAAAAATCGTTTTAAATCTGGAAACTTAAATTCCCGTGGAATTTTCCTACAAAATCCTTAAGGTTCCAGTCTCGGGTCGACCTCCTTCCCCTCCTTCCCCGGCAGAGGTTTTATTTGTTATTTTATTATCAAATCATTATATTATTATATTATATACTATTATTATTATTATTATTACTAGATTTATATTATTATTATTCGATAATACGACCACTGATCACGGTCATCCCATCAGTTATATACCTAAGTAATAATAATTATTAAGTGTACAAAACACACGCGACTCATTGTTATATTTTTATTTTATATATTCCGTTTGATACCGCGAGACAATATTATGATAATTATTATTAATATTATTATTATTATTACTGTGAACGTGACCCGCATTTATTTTATATCGGAGTATTCGGCCAAAAATTTGGAATTTTCACTACAACTATAAATAATATGTTAAGACAAAAAAAAATCCAATGCTTATTAATATTATACTCCGTCGCGTCATTATTTCATTTGATTACATGGAAATAAACGGCTAATAATGATATTGTAAACATAATTGAAAAAAAAAAATAGTTGGATCCTTGTTTATTATTATAATTATTATTATTTTTTATTAATTTTTTTTTTTCAATTTAATTTCTATCGTACAAAATCAATAAAATATAAATTATGACCGACGACGGTCGCGCGCGCGATGGCTTTTTATATACAGTTAACCAATATATAAACACAGTTTTCGGTCTAAATCAATAGACACGCGCCTCCTACTTAATTAATTAATTTGTAATTATTTATATCCTATAATTTATAAACGTGTACATATATGTATAAATAATTTGATTGCATTTAAGGCGCCTACTGCGAGAAGCAGCAAACGTCTTCGTATAAAACAACAACAATAGTATGTTAAGTAAAATAATTTACAACAATAGTACGTTAAGTAAAATAATTTACAACAATATTATCACAATTCGCGGTGAACTTCGTGCAGGGTTGGCAAAAACCCTTATTGGAAAAACCCAACCCAGTAAGGGGTTTTCAGGTTTTTTTTTCAATAAAATCCAAAAACCCGTTGGGTTTATTGTGAAGTTGTATAAGTGGCCAGTTTTTCCTAAATTAACCCACATCTGAATTTTTTTTTTTCATATTTTGACTACATTATTTTTCATTTTTTCTATAATACAATAACGAGCTTTTAATCTACAACCGTACATTTGATTTAACTTAATCCATTAAATGTCTTCATAATTTTGAATTCTTGTAACTGTTAAGTTTTTTATTTATTTATTTTTTTTTTTTTTCGAAGGTCTAAATGCTTTGAAAAAAAATAAGATAGGCATAACTAAAACACATCTAATACCAAAAAAAATAAAATAAAAAGTGAAATCTACGCATGATAGAGCCAGGTGTTTTTTCAATGTGTTTTTTTTTTTAAATAATAATTAGTGGGTTTAACCCGGTAAAGTAGTCCCTGGGTGTTTTCGGTGGGTTTTTAAAAATTTTGAATGGGTTTAACCCAGAAAAGCAGCCCGGGTTTTTTAGGGCTGGACTTTTTCGTGCCAACCCTGACTTCGTGTGTCTTCGGAAAACATAACGAGGTCGCCGATGATTCAGTCCAAAACCATTGCTCTCAACGAGAATATGTCACCGGTAAACGATGACTTTTTCTTCGTTTTCTGCCGCTGGGACTCGTCCGATTTGTAACCGACGTTCGACAAGAACCACTCGTGATTTTTCAATATCAACGTTTTCCATTCCTCTGTAACGAAAACACGTTATTTATGCTATGATCATTATTAAATTACCCCTTTTTTAGGTAAAGTGCCCCCCCCCTAAAAAAAAATGTATGACCATTTTTATATACATTTTAAGTGTTACAAGCAAAAAAACTAGACATAACTAATTGCACTATGGGTATTCATCACTCCTTAGGTGGAATGTTCTTAGTGGGTGTATTGAATATTTTGAAGACACTATAAAACAATTCTTTAATAAAACGATTCTGAGCAGAGCTATTGTTACAGTGGTTATCAACGTTAAAAATAAATATAACTGAAAAATAAACATTTATTGGCTATTGTGTTACCATGGTTACCGTAATAATAGTATTCAACAAATTAATCGGTTGCTATCAAATTTTCTGTACTAACCAAATAAACAATTAAATCGAAATAAAATGACGTGAAACATAATATTTTATAATGTGTCAGTAATTTGAAAAAATATGAATTTAAAAAACGAGAGCTGTATCCTGTTTCAACAATTTCTGGTTGAAATATTTGGACAAGTATAATAAAAAAGTGTTCACAGAAGGTGAAAAAATAAACTTTATTGTAAAAATCATAAACTTTTCAAGAAATAAAAGTTCCACTCAGAAATAAAACAAAAAAAAAAAGTTTATTAAAATTTTTCCGCCGTGCCATAGGTTCACCACCACTGGAGTAGGGGCTCGAAAATATTAATATTTTTACTGCATTATAATATTATCCAGACAGTGTTGTATAAAAATTTTGATATCCAGATATCAAAGACAAAATACATTTAATTATACAATTATCGAGGTAGAGATAAAATATATATGATAATAATAATATAATTATCTAGATAAAGATAAATAATAAGGTAATTTTCATCTGAATATAAATTAGATAATTTTTTAAAAAGAATACAAAACCATAAATATAGATTTCAAGTGGTACCTATGGTATAATAGGTACAAGCGTGTAAATCCTAACTAACCATACACTCAGTCGAATAATTTACCTCTAATTATGTCCAAGTTTCCGTTGTATCCTCCGTATTCCACGGGCAACACGTCCCTGGGTATGTGTTCCCAGAGAGATTCGAGGTTTTTGTGGAAAGACAACTGTAACACATAAAACACGATGCAAATTACGATAGTTTTGACATAGACGGTAAATCGTCGAGTTCGAACGCTTTGCCGTAGGATTGTTCGATTATTTCGATAAATCGAAATTGATACTGATCAATCGATTACATCGTTTATTTTTTAGAATTGAAAAAATCGATTAATCGATCAATTTGCAAATTTTCCAAAAGAAAAATAGTTTGAATGTGACTTTAATACTATTTACATATTTATAGTTAGTGATAAGTCGTAAAATACAAAAGTAAATCAACAACTATTTCATTAATTTAAAAGTCGATTTGAAAAAATCAGTAATCGAAACCTTGATTATTGATTTCTCGAATAAATGAATAAATCGATTATTATTTCACATAATCATAATCAATCACCAAAAGAAAAAATTAAAATAAATAATCGAATATCCCTACGTTTGAGAGTATTGTCAAGCAAAAAAAAAATTGCACTCTTACTCTGGAGAACATTTTTTTCGACACGAACGGCTTCAGGATACTTTTCGCCACGTCGATGAAACTGGGCGGGTACATGATGTGAATGTGTTTCAATCGTAACGGATATGCTTTCTGAAAATCGCATACAATAGTCGATATAATTTAGTAGGGGTTTTGGAAAATAAAAATTCACACTCTCAACTAAACCTCTAACCCATAGATTCTTGACATTTTCTGGTTCATGGACCTCTTTCAAGTAAAAAGTTTAACTACATCCCCCTCCAAAAAAAAAAAATTGAATTACTTTTTAATAATAATACTAAATTATTTATACCACTTATTTATACCAGATTATACAATATATAGTATGTACAATAATCTTAATAAATTATCGGTCATATTTGATATTACCAAAATATGAAAAACCGCTCGTGCTAACGAAAATAATAAATATTACTTAATATGTATGATCATTCAATGAAAATCATAGTACAAATATTTAGTATAAATACATCAGTTCCTAATTTCACTTTTCATCCATCGCATAATTTGAATTAATTTGTAATAAATTTATTTTTAAGTTATCTCAAAATCAACACATAACAACCAATTAATGGACCACCCCCCCTCAGTAACCATCTACGGACCCCTTAGGGGTCCATTGACCAACGGTCAAGAACCCTTGCTCTAACCGATAACATGAATTCGTTTCGTTAATTTAAATTTATATATATTTATATATATATATATAAATACTTTATACTCTATTGAACTTGTAACTTTAACGAGCTAAAAAAAATGTATGAATAATTTCTAACTTTATACTTATTACATTCGTTTAACTTAACTAATTAAAAAAAAAATTTAACTTTCCTGGCCTTGCATAAAATAGAAAACATTCAAATGACGTTTATTTTTGGGGGAAAATGAGGGGCAGTTGAAATCACCTTTTTTCCCCTCGTAGGGATACACACCTGTGCGTGTTTGATGAGATTTTTCAGTTGGAACAAGTCGAACTGACTGATTTGCGACAGCGTGATGTGACTGGTGTCGATGACCACGTGAATGCCGGTGAAGTCTATGCCTTTCTTCTGGTACACGTCCAACATGAGGCGCATCCGCTTGTATATCTCGGCGGGCCGAAACAGGTGGGCGTTGCGCTCGCTGAAGCTGAAGTACATGACTTTCAGGCCGTCAGCCGTGTGTTTCGGTAACATGACCATGGTCCTGTGGAAAACGCGTCGTCGTGATATCACAGAAATGAAACAGACCAGATGTTGCACTTCCTAATTCTCAAAAACCCAATAAACAAACCCAAATCTGACCTCAGATCAATGTTACCGACGGAAGAAAAAAAGTCTTTACAAGAAATTATTTCTATTAACTACGACACGTCAATGATTTTTATTGTTTGTTGTGATACTTTTGTACTCTAGACGAATTCTCCAACCCTTCTCAGGTCTGTTTCACATGCCAAAAACTTTTTAATAAAATAAATCTAATAAAAACTATTGTACAATGACTTAATTCCTAATATCTGGTCACACTGAATTGAGGTCGGATCGTTTTATCGGTGAATTAAGAAGTGCACCATCTGATTTCGTGTAATACGTCAGGATAATATTCTGTCGATATCCCGGGAGGGGAGGGGAGGCACACGGGGAGAAAATCGTAGATTTATTGACGTACAGATAATCGAAAATGTCACTCTCCACGTAGTCCGGCAGGTCGCCGACGCTGTAGACGTGAGGAAACAGAGTTTTCAGTCGAAAATGACTTTCAACCGCGGATTTCGTCTTTTCCACGCTGTTTTTCGTCAGCCGCAGAAACCCTTCGATCCAAAAATTTATTTCGTCTGAAAATTCAAACACAACATATTCGTTAGCGTTTTCGCCCTGATCAAATTGCTCTATTGCAATCAACATTAAAAACACAGCAAAATATATAATTATATACTCAGGTTTCGAGAATCTTCACAATACTAAATAGGATGAAAAAAATACAAAAAATTTTTTTCTCTCTTAAAAATTTAACGAATACTCTTCAGAACTAAAAATAATTCGTTCTGCGTGATTCAATGACAAATTCTACTCTTTCACTTCATTTTTTACCAGATGGTGCCAAGTTGGTGCCATCAAGTGACAATTTGGTGCCAGACGGTACCAGGATATGATTTAAGGATGTGAATCATCATTTTGGGTTCGAATTTTACTGGGAATATGCTTGTGATGTTTATTTATTAGTAGCTAATGTATTCCTCGAATATCCGAGTAAAAGTTTTGGGAAAATAGTTTTTTCTGTAATCGATTAACGATACCAATTAGTCACACAAATATGGATTTTAAGTGTATCGCACCGTTCAAACGAGTTGGATAAGTCTACCCTAACTGATCACTTGGTAACGCATCAGTTCGACGGTGCGTGAAAAACTTAAGTGGGAAAAAGAAAGGGGTAGTTTTTCAAAACATATCAAGGGTTGTTTTCGATTTGAATACTATTTACGGAGTGGATCGTAGCTCAATTCCTTGTCCTCTTTTTCCTATACAAATCACTGTGGCAATAAAAACTAGCTGCAGAGATAATGACAGACAAAATCGAAAACATATAATACCAATTAAAATTGTTTTAAATTGTTTAAAAATGCACAAAAAAAAACTATACGAGTGTAAATTTGTTAAAAAAACACGTTTTAAACAATAAATACACATTTTTTTCCGTGCAACAAGTCCAGAACACTATAATTTTAATGAAATCATAAAAAAAAAAAAATGCTTACCGTTTTTGGACTCGGGAAACTTTGGCAGATTCGGTTGTGTCGTCATCCACTCTCTGACGTCCGCGACGTCCTTTTTCACTTGTTCCCGAGTCATGTCGTAATTCTTGAACAATCTCCGCTCTTCGTCCGGGTTGGGTATTACCAAGTACTCGGCCATTTTTATTCACAGTATTTTCTCAATATCTAAAACAAAACAAAAAAGCATTTTGAAAGAGTTACATAATTATTTGATTTAGGGGACTTTTCACGCCCCCCCCCCTTCGAGCTCCCCTAATTGTGCCTATTTAATAATACCGGTGCTGTGTCAAAGAGTATTCGGAGAGTCCGGGCACCCACATTATAAGGGGGGGAGGAGAACTGGAACTAAAAAGTCACCGGGATTTAGAATAATTAGAGTGGCCACATTTATACATTATTTATTGTTTGCACACAAAATAGCATATTAAAAAAAACATCTTTCTGCAATCTATAGATTTTAAACAGTGTAATAATACTTGTTCAAAAGTTTTGACCAGCAACTTTATGAATCATAATTTGTCCCAAGAAAGTAATTTAAGGAGGTAATTTTTCAATATTCTCAATAGTTTTTCTACAATCTGGAAAAAACTACCCAAAATTTGACAAAAAAAAAACCTTTTAAACTTTTTTTAATCCAAATTTTATGGAAATGTAAATGATTATAACATGGGAAATATTTTAGTGAATGGACATTTTTAAAATTGTTGAAATGATTTATCGATTCTTTAATATTTAACACAGCCACCAAGTCTCACCCGAGGAGCGATGAATACCCATGATGCGAATGTATGTCTGGCTTTTTAAAATTACACAAAACCCGAAATTAGTATAGAATCTGTACTTTATGTTTTTCAATTTGAAATGCTATTTTTATTTTCAACAGTTCTCTTCAGCCCATTGTTTTTTTTTCAATTTAAAACAGTGAAAATATAATTTTTGAATTTAAATAATAAATTGGTTTGTTAAAAATAAAAAAAAAAAATAAAATAGATTAATTTTGAATATTTAAAAAAAAAAAAAGTGTAATGTTAAAATTACAAAAGACTAAACTACATAACATATTATTATTATCCTGTTAAAATATTGACAATACAAAATATTTGCGTGACTTAAATAATAAAATAAAACATAAATATCACTGGAGTGAGCTTCATTTATTATTTAAAATTATTATAAATTATTTCGGTAATTAGTAAATTTAACTGTTACCCTTGAATTCGTTTTCATCGATACACCGCTGCGTGATTTCATTTAAAAATATAATTTTCAATACGGTTTCGTCGTATATTAGTGCAGTTACACGTACGCGTAATTGCGCGTTACAATGTGTGTTTAACGATACTTTTTTTAGATTCTGAGCGAAGCGAAGAAGCTTATGAATTTACAATGATGTTAATTTCCCCCCCTTTTGTGAATACTTTTGATTATAGAAATATTAATCCAAAAACTTTGATCAGCCACTTCTTGAATCAAAATTTGGCAATAAATGATATTTTATACTTGGTATTTTTCGAAATTCGCATTATTTCATAACGTTAACACTTGTCACATTGATTGTTTGGCCAATGATGGGTCCATTATAGCGATAGTAACCATGGTTACCATGGTAACATGGTATTCACGGTAACGTAGTAATTATTGTTACGTGGTTATTGTTTAATAACTGAACCTCTGCTCAGAATCGTTTTATTAAAGAAATAATTTATCATTTATTTAACATTCAATACACCCACCAAGAATATTCCAACCGGAAAGCGAAGTACATTCGTGGTGTGAAGTATGTCCGGCTTTCTTGTATTTATTTTACTTTACTTTTTTATTCCTTTTCTTTATTTATAAGAAGAAAAACAAAAAAAGAAGTAAAATAAACTAAAGTATATAGTAAAGTAAGGTATAGACAAAAAGCCGGACATAGGTGCTTCGCACCATGAGTGTTCTTCGCTCCTCGGTTTTTTCATGTTATTACAAAATGAAACGAACAGTTTCAAACTGTCTGTAATAAAATTAATCATTTTGATTAATCGTTGCGCTTCAGACGTCGAAAATCGTATTATCACGCTCTAATCGTCACATGTTTAAAAAATAAAAAAATTAAAACATACGGTTAAGCAGCAATTTTCAAAGAATTATTCGATAGAACAAATCATCAAAACAGCATTGCCCTTATAAAACCGAATAAATCTCGTGTCACTGTACGACGATTATCGTATGCCATAACTGAGACGTCACTCATAAACCGATTATTAGTTTCAAAACCATATTAGTAGGAGGCGACTGAGAAGATTTTTATGAATAATTACACTGCGCAGTATGCAAATTAATCGCAAAGTCAGTTGTCCTGACGTTTATTTCTTTTAATGGTTCTCAACCTTTTTTGATTTGTGTCATCCTTAACCGCGATATTTTCATATAATTTTTCACTACGTCACCCTACCATATATATAAGAGAATTTACAAAAATTGTCGAAAAATCAACGAATAAAAACGATGTGACTGATGAGTATAAAAATAAATTAAATAATAATAATCGATATAGCGAAATACGAACAATTGAAAACGGTTCGATACTCAGGCCTTTGTAAATTTTCATTTTATAAATTTGCACAGTACCGTCAGTGCGCCTACTTTTTAATATCAAATTATGTTTTACTCACCTACATGAGCATTCGATACCGAATGTATTCAATCGAAATGTTCATCAATAATTTTAAAATTTTGCTAACATACTCGTAATTTATAATAATAGTAAATTTAATTTGGTGTCTTCTGTTACGTCCGAGTTTCGGGTGCACGTTAGACATAAAAAAAAAAAAAAAAAAAAAAAAACAAAAAAAATCAGAAAATACTTCGTTTACGATGGATCGACACACTACGACTACATCACTCGTCGAGAGCGGTTCGATACACAAATACGCGCACTCGGCACGTTCGGAACTGAACCGACGATTTCACCGAGCACTACAGCCACACACTAGGTCGAATACACACACCGTTCGACCGACGACCGTCGTCGCCTTCAACGTTTATTTATTATACCGTAACAACAACACTACAGAGTACGCGGCTCTGTACGTAATATCATTATTATTATTATTATTATTATTATTATTATTATTATTATTATTATTTTGCAGTTGGCCGCGCGATTCTCGCGTTTGTCTCTGTGCCGCGCATTGTCTGCGAGCTACGGGCACACGTGTGTGTACTGTGTCTACTATACAATAGCAACCGGTGGTCTGAAAGGATTTAATTCTTGCGCCGGCGTTGTGTCATATTATAATACACGCGAACAGAGTGGCCGACGGACGAAATAATGACACGACGACTGTTTTCGTATTGTACGTGTATTATACCCACACACACGCCTTCGATCATTACTATTATTATTATTATTATTATTATTATTATTATTATTATTATTATTATTATATTATTGACAAATCGTGTGCGCAATACTAGCGCGCGTAGGTCTCTGTGCACACACGAAATATCACCGAGTGCGTGTGCAGCACATTGTGCGTTCACACAAGTCCGACGGGGGATTGAGCAACGCGCGTCGTTGAAAAATCGATTTTCTTTTCTTTTCTTTTCTTTTTCAAAATTTATTTGTTCACCGATCCAATACCATCGTATGCATACGTACCTCGGCCCATAATAAGGCCAATAGTAAACACGAGATGATACTGGGTGGGGGACAGCGGTTTTTTTTTTCTAATAGTATTCCCAAATCGAGGGCAATGCGAGAAAATAAAACCATTTTTTTTTTTTTTAATAAAAGAAATTTAACGTCCACAAGGAGTAAATACGAAAATAATACACTCGATGCGTGACGATTTTAGAGAAGAAAACAATATCTATCGCGCCGTATTATACTTCCAAATAAATTATGAACTCGGAAGGTTAAAAATATATATATGAGTAAATTTCTCGTTTTTAAAAGACAGGGCTAACTAACTAACCTAACCCAACCTTGGGTAATCAAACGTCCTGTTTTAATACGGTATTGTCCTCGTAATTCGTATTCAAAAATCTTATCCCCCTTTGAATTAAAGTTTTCACTTTTGATTTTTCGTACGAATAAATTACACAAAACTAGAACTGTACGTACACGCCATTATACAACTACCGAATTTTTATTTTCATTATTCCATCAATTATTTATATTTAAATATAATATCAGTTGATACATATATATTATATTTTATTTTATTTTATTTTTTAACTATACGGGCTGGACCCCTTTTACATACCATATTTGAGATAACAAGCAAATAAAATGGTATAACAATAATTTATAATATAAAGATAATAATTAATTAAATTAATAACAAATCGTTAAAGGCAGGGTCTGCATTGGCAATCGACATAAGACGCCTTAACGGTTCATTAGTCATATAGTTGGTGGTGGCATGCGGAACATAAAAAGGGACAGTGAAACGAAATGTCCGTAAAGGAACTTTAAAACAAACTAGAGAAAGCAGGACAGGTGAATCGATATTACTATATATATATATATATATCAACTAATTAATTCATTGTATTAAATATAAGAACGAATTATTAAATATAAAAACATAAATAATTATGATATAATATGTAAATATTAATTAAATAACATATTAAATCAATTTGAAATCAATTTTTTTTAACAAGATAAATAAAAAAATAAAATGTAACCCCTCTACAGTGTCTTAATTCCCCACTTAGTCCCCCTAAGTCTCCCAAACGGAGAGGTATTCTCCATACCTCTCCGTTTGGGAACCACTGCCTTAGTGCTTAGGGCCACGTAAAATCAAAATTTGTTCCAGAATCTGTTTCCACTACATACGAAACCGATTTCACTGGCACTAGAGCACATTATTCGCACAAATTATACTCAGTAAAGTAATAGTAACAAATAAGTAAGTAATTATACACAGTACTAGTCTCCGGGTGAGTTCGACCTGATACGATACCTGTAACAACCTAGTCGAAATCCGCAACACACAAATCCGGAACGTGTACAACTATAATTAGACGGTTTGACCGCGAATCGTCGATACGAATGCGCTTTGAGACCGCGGCTGACGATCAGTATATTAGTACATATTATATATAATTTCTGTCGACGAAAATATTCGTGAGAACGATACTGCAATGTGTTTACTCAAACATAATATAATGTAACTTCAGATTTACACGACCGGACGGTCTTGAGACTTGTTGTACGGTCAGACTTTCCACTGGTCGCGAGTAAAATATAACGTCTCGAGTAAGTAAGAAAATATGTATCGTTATAAATAGAGCTCATAAATAAGGCTCGTCGGATCATGTGCACTAAAAATGCACGAAACACGCTCTTGAAAATAAACGCGGTTGATTCACCAAAAATAAAAATTTTATTGATCTTAAATATATAAATCTTATAATTTTCGATATACATGTATTAATAATATTTAACGTAAAGCAAAATTCTTGAAATTTTACAACAACCGTAAACAAAGAAAAGAAAAAAGGAAACCTATTAATGAGTATAAATATTGTATAGTATGATACACCAAAATAACATATTTGAAAAACATGCTAAAATATTAAACAATAATAATAAATATATCAACATTACTTTCAACAATACCACCAACTTAATTAAAACTATACCATCATGACACAAATGACAATAATAAAATTTTTCTGGAATGTATGAACTCAAATTTACTTAGTTGCAATAAATTTTGCACAGGTGGAACCAATAGAAACTCTAGAAACACTAGAAACACGTTTCAGAAATTAAATTAAATAAAAACAACTCAAAATTTAATGGTGTCAGACATGTCGCAGAAAACAAACACAGTATAAGTTTCAAAACAGTTAAAGATTTAGACGTGGACAATCGAAAAAAGAAACACGTCATCAATAATGTCCTAGAATACATTCAAATATAAAATTAAATAAAAATAATGGCTACAATTATTATTATATTTTAGACATCTAAACAGATTTCGAAAACGATAACACTATCGCACCGAAAAAATTATTCGCTGTCACACATATTTACTTTTCAATTTTAGATTCTGAGTGGAGCAAGAAGCTAGTGATTTTATAATGATTTTTATTTTTTGCGTATACACGTTTTCTTATAGAAATACTTGTCCTGCAAATATACAACTTTTTGCATCACAAATTGTTTATTTAGAAGATAATTTTGGGAAGCCATTTTTCGAAATTCTCAATAGAGCCTAACATTTGGGGAAAACTGCCCAAAATTTGACAAAAAAAGTATTAAAATACTTTTTTTTAATCCAAACTTTATGTAAATTTAATTATAGGTAGGCTATATTATTGAAAATAATTTGTTGAAATAAATTGAAAAATGAAAAAAAAAAATGTAATTTTTTTTTACTTTATAATTTTTGAGTAACATAAAACAAAAATCCACTCTGAATCATTTTTTTTTTTTGTAATCGTATTTTATGTCAGTTATTGGTGAATTTTACTGATCTTAATACAAAAATGTTGTATATTTATTTTTTATGTACCTGAAAAGAGATAATAGTTGCCGAGACCAGTTGTAGAGGTGACATTTTTAATTAATTACACTAATTATTGTTGGTTTGTGAATTTTTCCATAATTCTACATCATTACAATATTACATTAAAAGAATAAAATTACCATAGTCGATTGTTGTTGATTCCTTTTCCACTCGGTGGCATTCGACGACAGCGGGAACAAGTGTTAAAAAATATAAATAAAACCATCAAGCACTATAACCAGTGAATATAATATATACGAACGCGCGTAAACGCGGCCACGGACCGTTTGTAAACGAAAAAAATTAAAAAAAAAAAAACCCGAATTCGACTGGCGAATAAAACAAACAGTCGAAGCGACTAGAATGTGGAAGCATAAGATTTTAAAACGGAATACATTATAAATTGTTGTCGTATTGTTGTGTTTACCGACCGTCTATATTATTGACCCTCGACAGATTTTCGATTGAACACAAACTCGGGTTTGCAGGGCGTAACCGATATCGCAAGCGTCCTGGTCGTCGTCGAGCACTAATGTGATTTCGCCAAAACGTCAACAAAACCTCTCCGTACCGCGCGCTTGTTGACAAAACATTCGATTTCCACACGACAAACAAACAGACGGAACGTTGTTCCGAAGCCACGAGGTCTTCCGACCACACACACACACACACGAATCGAATATAAAATCGTTTTGCTAAGTTGTTGTTTTTTCGACTCATCGCGCATGTACTCGATTGCCCCCCGTGATGACGTCTTGAGAACGATGTCAGAATAACAATTATTGAAAAGTGTGTACTTCGTTCGTCGGGGTGTTCTTCGCACGTCGGGTGGGATTCTCTTGACGAATGTATTGAATTTTAAAGAAACGAAATTTTAAACAATTTCTTCAATAAAACGATTCTGAACGAAGAAAGTTAATAAAATAAAAAATAAATCAGAAAAAATATGTTAGAAAAATGTCCAAAATTTTTTTTCACGTTTCAAAATTTTCTTTCGCCAAAATCTTTCTTATATTATTTTCTATGTATGTTTAAATTTTCATATAGTTCGGATCAAAAAATGATGATTTCCGAGTCGTTTTTGTCAAACTTTGGATAGTTTTTTCCAAAAAAAAAAAATTGAAGAATTGAGAAATTCAAAAAATGACCTCTTTAAAGTACCATCTAGAGGCAAATCCGGTTTCAAAAAGTTGCTGAT
>JAIPRM010000515.1:0-54270 GCA_025469315.1 Stegophylla sp. TES_Ste_2020
CTATTGTGCAAAGTATGTCTGGCTTTTTATTTTTCAAGTAATTTTTATACTTTATAATATTTGAAAAATATAGTATTAGGTATAGCAGAGAATTGTTATACTTCAAAGTATATTTAAGTAAATATTACAAAAATAATAAATAAAAAAACCGGACATACTTCGCACGATGGGTGTACTTCACACGACGGGTGGTATTCTTTTGACGGGCGTATTAAATTTTAAAGAAACGATAAATAATTTCTTCAGTAAAACGATTCTGAACAAAAGAAGTTAATTAAAAAAATAATTTTCAAAAAATGTCCAAAATTTTTTTTTCACATTTACAAAATTTTCTTGCGGCAAAATCTTTTTTATAGGATTTACTATCTATGTTTAAATTTTCATAAAATTCGGATCACAAAATGATGGTTTCCGAGTCGTTTTTGGTCAAATTTTGGGTAGTTTTTTCCAAAAAAAAAATTGAATTATTGAGAAATTCAAAAAATGACCTCTTTAAAATACAATCTAGAGGCAAATCCGGTTTCAAAAAGTTATTGATCAAAACTTTTGGACAAGTATTTCTATACAAAAAGTTGTACACAGAAAAAAATAAAAAAATAAACATCATTGTAAAAACACTAGCTTCAATTCATTCAGAAATCTAACAAAAATGTTTAATTGATTTAATTAATTTTATATTATACATATATGTCTACAACACTACATTTTTGTGGTAAATAACTAGTTTTTTTAATTGTGGAACCCCCTTAGAGCCAATCACACTTGTAATATCACTTATGGTAAAAATTATTGCACTGCTGCAACATGCCGCATTCTTATGATGTACCAAATAAATGTCATTATTATTTTAATAAGTGTTATTAGGTATTATAACTAAGGAAATAAACAGTTAATTTTTTTATAATAATTATTCATTCATTACAGAGCCGTATTAAGCTTTTATAATAATAGGTATAGGCAATAAACATTTGCCACCTCTATAATAGGTGGACACAGCTATTTAACTCATTATATTATAACTAAAAATTGGTTTGTACTATATAAGTAAGTATGAATCGATTATTTATATTAATAAACGATGAAGACAATTTAACTTGTGTCATTCAATTTATGAGACCAAATTTAATGACACCACTCCGTCACCCGCCAAATGATTTAAATTTTATTGTTTACCTATGGTTAAAAATATTCCAAAAATATGGGAAATATCATGTTTCTCGTATCTTAATAGTTTCTTTGAAGAACACATAGTGTTTACAAATTTAGTATTTAGTAAGTCTTGGTGCATTAAAATATTTTTAAGAAGTGATTATATGAATAAATAAATACTTTTAGAATTTGAATTAATCAAAACACATTTTTCAAATTTTTTTAGAGAATATTCAATTTTTTTACTAAGCATATTATAGCGCATATTTCATGGTTTTTTAATGCTCGAGCCCGGGTTATGATTTTATAAATTATAAATATTTAATTACAATAGAAATTCAATTGAAAGTAGCAATTAATAATGGACATATACATAAACATAGTTGTTTAGATAGAGATAGTATGAATGGTAAGAATGTAGTATAAACAACATTGATTATAGCTTTCATTGTAGATGATTGTTTTAATATGGGCATAGTTAGAATGAAAAGTGAAATAAAACCAGTGGTTGACATTGGCCATTAAGGGAAATTGATTAATTTCAACATTAAAATTAATTTTGATTAAGTAGGCAGAACACATAAAATGCTATAGAAAATTAATTGTAGTGAATACATAGTAGGTACTCTGATATTGTTTAAAAAATTTTTCACATCAATCAAATATTCTTTATTTTGTAAACTTCATAACACAGACATTTGTCTTATACTTAGATATTTCTGAATTGGGAAAAAATAGTTCTTTAACCTTAAAAGCCGAAAAGAAATTAATGAAAACACTATAACTAATACAATTAAATTGATTTTTAATATTAAGGATCTACTTGACACTTTTATATGGAAAAGAGTTATTAAATTATTATTTATTGTAGGTAATTTTACACTTTTAAATAATATAACTATTGCTATTACAATGAACATTAACAGGTTGTTTATTAATTTGTGACCTTAAGTAGCGCAACACAAATCATGGATTAATGGAATAACTATGTTTAGTTTAGGAAAAAGTTTTATTAAACACATAAATTGATTTACTTTAATTTAGATATATTACTTATGTATTTAGGTATATTACATATAACACAATTTTTCCTTGGGATGAAAGGAGACATTTAAGATTTTGATATAAAATAATAATCTACAAACTATGTGAATATGATTTATAATTATAAATGTGTCAAATTAATATGGTATAATATATGCAGTATTTCATGTTTAGACATACCTATACATTATAATTAAAGATAGTAGGTAGGTTATCATTTTATTACATTTTATGAACTATCAATAATAATATATTTAATTTCTGAGATAGGAACTAGATAATTGCTATAGTATTTCACAACTAAAAATGTTTAACTACTTAAAAATTCACACTAAAAACTGATAACCAAGTAGTAATTGTGTATGAAATCAAAAATTAAAATAATTGCAATCAATTACCGCAGAATAAAACAATTACCTAATAATTTCAAAGTTCATAATGAATTGACTACCTACATTTTTTTCAATATTTACATAATTAATATAAATTGTTTTCTATTTACTCTAGGGCCCTAGGCAATTTAAAGTTTAGTAGGTAATTTGAAAAAAAAAAAAATTAACCCAAATTGAAAAATGCCAATTATATAATTCATAGATAATTCCAACTATTTAAGTTATTTTTAAACAATAAACATCTTAATGTTTTATTTTAATACAGCTCAAAACAGGTTATTTATACCATAATAAATTTTAACATAAAAATACCTACTTTGTACAAGTAGGTAGTCTAAATGAACTTAATGGAATACTGAATACATGAAAGTAGGTATTATATTATTATCTACCTATTATGAATTATGTAAAAATAACAGTAAATCCTCCCACTCTCTACAGTATTTCAAATGAATTGTTTGGGGCTATACGAAGTGGAAAAATTCTTAACAAGATTTAGGAGTTAACCTGTATAATGAGATTAAGCACAAATATTTGAAATAAAAAACTTAAATGGTTACACAAGTTTAATGATTAGATCAATCTATTAGTATAAGTTTATTTTAAAAACAGTAGTTATCATTTTGCTGTTTTTAATATACTATCGTACATCGTGTATAAAAAAATAATAATATTTTACTATTTACAGAGCTGATGACCTTTAGCGTTCTTAATAATCGTTTTATTTTTACAATAACACAGTTGACTATAATATATAACTTAGGTAAAACGAGTAGGTGATACGATTGGGTCAAAACATTATTTTTCCCAATTTAAAATTATATTTGGAGAACACAATGCTCGTTGGTCGTCAACAGAGAGAATAAAACTCGAATGAGTTGAAAGGTAAAAACCGAAAACGATGTTTATAGCGACAACTCGAACCATATATAGGTGTATAAATACAACACGTCTCCCCCTGCCCCCCCACAAAAAAAAAAGGCACAGGTGGGTACAAATGATATTTTTAAATAGAACACAATATATAATCCCGCGGACTGTAGAGATATGCGAATTCTGTAAATTTACACCGATTTGTTTAGATGATTTCTTTTAGATAATTTTATTAAATAAAAATTATCATTGTCCGTGGTCGGCGTCGGGTTTCAAGGATTTTTCTTCTCTCACCGTGCATTACGCGGTAATGAATCACGTAGGTAGGCAGGCAGGCATTGCCGGCGCGCCGACGACGATTGTGCGACGCCGTAGGAATTCGCAAGTAAATAATAATTGTCGCGCTGTGTTTTTGTAATATATTATTACTATTATTATCATAAGTCGTCTTCTGCCTCTGCTAACTCGGTCGTGAGTACGTGCGCGAACGGATATACCTACCTAGCTGTTGTTAATCACCGGTACGTGGTGATTCAGGCGATGACATCATCGCGGTAATATTATTCATATCGCTGGCGGGACACGATATTTATGCACGCAGATATGTAGGTAGGTGGTACACGCCGGGGGGATTAGTCACGATCACGATTTTCCGAGTAGCAGCAAGCTGTTCAAGTATTCGGCTCTTATCAGCTATCTAGCGGATTCCGTGAGCGTTTATCACAAGCGCGCGTCCAAAAACGCAAACGGAGGCGATTCAAAAAAAAAAAAAAAAACATTTCCAACGCGTCGTAAAACCCTTTTTCTCGTACTTAAAAGTCGTAAACGACCCGTGGGTTAGGGACGCGTATTTCACGGGCCAACTAATTCGGGGGGAGGGGGATCTACGAGCGATCCAAGAGTCTCCGCATAAATATATAAATAAATAAAAAAGTAAATTTCTAAAAACGCTACGACAGGTGTGTTATCACCGTACTTGCTAGAGATACGAAGACGTCGGCGATTGGCTAGATTCGCAATGTCCGGTAAAGGGTGGTTTTCGAGTGGGTGATGGACCGAGACGAGCGCGTGCAACGGTCGCCGGTAGGAATTCCGCGTAACCGTTCAAATCTCTGTGTGGCACGTTTTAATCAAAAATAAATTTAAAATGTCACATTAAAACATCACGATACATAAGATGTTACCCTAGTACATTGTGTATTGTAAATGCATTTATTATTTGTATCGCGTATTTACACGTATTTTATTATCTCAAATATCCGTTTCCATTTTTTCAAAAACCGCGATCGCAGTGCATTACATTTTTTATTATACTCGACTATATTTTTTAATATTATACGCGATAATTCCGACACACACTGCCATCATAATGGAATAATAAATAACACGTCTCTTTACCTGACTGTCAGATTTTCCATAAACTTGTCGATCGTGATTTCATCCAACAGGACGAAATCTCCGATTCCCGGTTCTTCTCGGTTGGACATCATCGCCGCCGACACCTGTCCCGCCGTTTCGATATTTTCAAAACGTTCGTGTTTATCCCGTGTCGTTTGTTGTTATGACGACGGAGGTGACGCGGCGTGCATTGCAGTCGTCTGGTCACGGACACGCAATCGCGAATAACTTAGGCGCTACTACGAAAATATTTCACCGGGAAACTTTAACACAGCAAAACGGACGGAGTTCGGACCACTGCGAAGTACGACTGTCTATGGACTACCGTCGGCCGTGGTTTGTGAAACGTGAAACGCGGCAACGGGAAAGAGGTGCGCTACCGCAGCCAGCAGCTGCAAGCAGTTAGCAAGCTGACGGTGGCAATCACATGTGGGTGGTAGTGACACACAGTGCGGCCGACACGACCGGCGTGAAATGATCGCGAGCGACAACGGTTTCGGTCGGTAGTCTTCACGGCCCGACCAGACAGTTGTAGACAGTAGACACCCAGACGAATGAGACGATTATTATTATTATTATTATGGTGGTAGGAAATATCAAATCCATAAGTCTATGGTCAGACTAGATCCAACATCGGACGAAAAAATTAAAAGTATAAAATTCAATTGTACCGGTCACATTACATCCGATAAATTCGGTCGTTTACGGCCGGTGTCGGACGAAAACAAAATATTTTGTTTTTTTTCGACCGAATAATTTAAATTTATACCAACTACATATTTCATATACTTATTATACTCAAATACTATACTATATTACTATATTATTATACTATTTGTATAGCCGGCGCCATACAAAGAGATACCTGAGTTTTTAGTTTTGATTTATTTTTCAAAATAATCTAAATTATTTTTATTGTATTTGATGTTATAAAAGATTATTTGTTTGTAGTACTTACCTCAATATGTAACAGTTAACTTTTCCGTTGGTGTAATGCATTTTCTAAAATTCGATTATTTTTCCAAAAATGGTTGGATTTATGCAAAATATAATAAAATGTATCAGGAGACATTCGCATATACTCAAAAATTTTTATCTGGTTGAACCAAAATTTTTGGAAAAATGTATGGAATTCTCCAAATTTTTCTCTTTCCACAAAAATATCATTTACCCAAAATTGTTTTTTCTTTTTTTTTTTGAGTTGATATTAAATATTTTATGATTAGATTTGTTTCTAACAAGAAAATTTCATCGGCAACATCCTTGCTGCGGGTCGAACTGCAAGATAGTAAAATATATGAGCTAACTTTATCATTTTGTAGATTCAACGAAATCCAGATTTAGTCTGATCATTTTTGTCGCCCGAATTTCGTCTCCGAACATTCGGCAGATAATGTCCAAAAAATATTCGGCCGATGTCGGGTCTAGTGTGATCGTAACCTAAAGGAGAATGCCGACTGTTGTATAATGAGACCCCCTCGCGTGAGCGCTCGCACGTAGACAGAAGTACTATTATAATATTACAATTATTATTATTAATAATCTACAGCGAAACACAATATTGACTCCAGTGGTGTATCTGAAGCTCCACCGAGGAGGGGGTGATTTGTAAATTATCCTTTACACGATTTTTTAATTCCTAAAATAAATTTCGTTCAAATCGTAACTTGAAATAGTCTTTCATCAATCTCCTAATACAAAATCAGTTTTATTTGCCTTCCAAACTTTTGACGAGTAGTTCCTTTGAGATAGCTTCCCATACGTCTTATTGAATAGATCATAATAAAAATAAACGTGTCATATTCATAAAATTGATGATATATATTATTTAGGTTTCATGTAAAAATTCCTACTTGAAACAAATTAAAATAATTTAATAATACATAATGTATCTAATATTCATTGTTATTAATGAGCTATTTCAAAAAAAATAAAAAAAAATGTATACCTATCAATTTATTTAAATCTTGTCACTGAAAAAATCATTGTGTTCAATGACAAATTGACCAAAGTTTTTCTTGATTTCACTCGAAATGAATTAACATTTTAAATTAAATATTATGTACTCAAAGAGTAACTACTAATACGAGTAATACTTGTATTAATTACAAATAATAAATTATATAAATAGTTACAACAAAATCGTCCTTTTCCTTTTTTTAAAAAAATGGTTCACGATATATCGAACGTTTATGATGATTATAAATGTAATATAATAATTGAGGTGTCTAGTTTCAAAACCAGCTAAAAGATAATTTTTTCAAAATGGATTTTTTTAAAATTTTTCAAATATTCACACACTGTATTACATAGTTGGTAAAAATATTGAACATCAAACAAGGCTATAATATAATCGATATTAAATGAGCACAGAAAATTGTGGTTAGTATCAAAACTAGCCATCTAACGATGTTTATTTCAAATCAAGCCATAATTAAACACATGTTTTTATCTGCTGTGGTAATAGTACTCAAATTTTTTCAATTTCAAATGAAATTAAGTATTAACTATAATTAAGTTCTATTTGCTTATTATTTTTTACTATTAGGTAATTATATACATAAAATTCAAAATGTTTTGTATTTCTTAAATTTTCCAGTGTTCGTTTCAAAATCATCTATCTCATGAAGTAAATTTCAAAACCGACCAAAAGTGAAAAAAAAAATTAAATTGTTGGTTTCAAAAACAGCCATATTATGCTTAAATTCACAACAAAACCAGCCATTTCAAAACTATAAATTCATTTAATTCTTGTAATGATATTTTTATAAAGTATATTTTCACATACAATGTGTACCATTCAAAGCTCTGATTTCATATTTATTGTAAAATTATAGACCAAGTATTTTACGTTATTTTCGTTTTTTGTTGTTTCTGAAAAATTTCGAAAATTGCTTATAGCTGGTTTTGAAACTAGACGTCTCAATTGTAGTATAAATATTAAATCTTGATGAAAAAAAACCCCCCAAGGAGGAGACGATTCACCCCCCTCGAATACACGTCACATCATCATACTGTCGTATGATGATTATGGGTCGGTGGTACCGCCGCCGCCAGTACCTGTAGGTCAGATAGATCGTCCGTGAAAACGATCCAAGAATGCAAATCAACAGCGAGTCGACGGCGGCGGCGGGGTCGAAATAGATGCTGCTGGTGTACGAGCGATAATACCCAACAATAACGGTAATATGCAAGGCACGTCGAGGCTCTCGTAGAGCTGCAGGTGTACAGTTATTTTATGAGGATTATTCGAGTGTCATCGACTTTGCCGCCTTGATAATAATTTTTTTTTTTTTTTTTTTTTTAATATTAATTTTTATATCTTCAACACAATCAAACCACGCCTAAAAAGAAATAAGTATCAATAATACGAGACGTTTCCACGTTACGTCTGCGTGCGTTTCGTTTACGATGTTTGTTTTTTAAACGCGATTCGCGTTATGTCTGGTTTTTTTATTGAACAGCGCTTAAGTTGTTGTATAACTTATTGATGTTTCAATTTCTATCCTTGAATCTAAAACGTCCATACAACCGAAGTAATGTTTGATTCGAAATTTATACGTGATTTTATAAATGCCTTCTATTATTATTCCGAATAATAAATTCATGCTTAATATTATAATAAAACTGTATTCAACAATATAAATTAATAATTTAATTGCTAAACAAATAACCGTGATGACGTTATTAACGTGGATTACGGTTCAATGCTACTTACAACGAGAAGTAAGAATAAAATGTTATAACCGAGTGTACCTACTTTAACACTAACATAGGTGCTTAATTCCATTAAAATAAAAAAGCCGGGCATACTTCGCACGATGAGTATCTTCGCATCTTGGGTGTGAAGCTCTTGGTGGGTGTATTAAATTTTAAAGAAATGATAAATCATTTCTTCAATAAGACGATTCCGACCGAAAGAAGTTAATAATATACAGAATAAATTAGAAAAAAAAATGTTAAATGTCCAAAATTTTCTTGCGTCAAAATCTTTCTCATATTATTTTCTGTCTATGTTTAAATTTTCATATAGTTCGTATCAAAAAATTATGGTTTCCGAGTCGTTTTTGTCAAATTTTGGGTAGTTTTTTCCAAAAAAAAAATAAATAAATTGAAGAATTGAGAAATTTAAAAAATGACCTCTCTAAAATAGCATCTAGAGACAAATCCGGTTTCAAAAAGTTGCTGATCGAAACTTTTGGACAAGTATTTCCATACGAAAAGTTGTACACAGAAAAAAATAGAATAAACATCATTGTAAAAACACTAGCTTCTTCACTTCGTTCAGAATCTAAAAATTAATGGGAAAAAGAAGTATTAAAAAAATGTCCAAAATTTCTTTTTTCACATTTTCTTTGCCAAAATATTTCTCATATTATTGTCTATTTACGTTAAAATGTTCATAAAGTTTGGGTCAAAATATGATGGTTTTCGAGTCTTTTTTGTAAAATTTTGGGTAGCTTTTACCAAATTGTGAAGAAAATATTGGAGACGTTCGTCAAATGACCTCCTAAAAATAATATTCTTGAGTAAAATTCTGATTCTAAACGATGCTGGTCGAAACTTTTGGACAAATATTTGTATGCAAAAACGTGTATAAAAAATAAATAAACACCATTGTGAAAATACTAGCTTTTTCACTCCACTCGGAACCTAAAATCAAATTATGTTGCATGTTGGGACGATAAGCCGGCGACCGGTTATCCGACAATCAATGAGCCGACGGCCATTGAATTGAAGGGAAGTATCATGTTCATATAATTAATTTTTAATCGTATTATTTCTGCGCGTGGGTCTGCATTCTGTTGTAAACTATGTACAATAAAGGAAAAGGGTTCGATAGTATATCCAACTTTTAATATATCTAATGTTATGTAATACGTATATTTTAGTCAGAGAAATTATTGTAATGTTGAAATGAAAAACATCAAACAAGTACATAATACTATTTCTATTTCTGTTGCATTTATAGACAAATTTTTAATGTCCGTAAAAACGTTATAATTAAAATATGTATGGTCGCTATCATAAGCAAAAATAAATTAGAAGAATTACTTATAAAAGAGATTACGTTTACATCGTGTGTAGGCCTTATGTCCGCGCATCATCCCGATGTCCGGTCGGCCCAACGTCGTAATCCCATGCAGGGTATACATTTTAATTTACTTTTTACATGATATTATTATTGGGGTAGAGGATTTGTAGCTCTAAAAAAACACTAAATATGCAAGCACTTATGCATTTAAAAACCCCATAATATGCACTTAAAATATGCATACATTTTTTTTTGCAATTTAATTTAAAAGTTTTAATGAAATAAATAGGCTTTAAAATAAGTCAAAACAATTACTCAATTTAAATATAATTTAAGCCATTGTCATACACGAATATAAATCTATTAATAAAATTAATTACAGAAAATGTATTATTGCTATATACGCAATCCTCAAGCGCTTCTAGGAAGTACGTGTGTCCACGGACAGTCAAAAACAATATTATGAGTCAAAAATTAAAAGTAAATAAACTTTTATCTAAAAATTTTGATTGAATTGTTTGAAATAAAAATGTCGGCGTGGAAAAAATTGAAACAAGTTAAATATGTCTCAAAAAGTTTAAAATGAGTATAAAAATAATATAGAGGAAATCTTACGTTTGAGAGGTAGATCAGACATTTTCTTCTCATGAATGAGATGTTTCCTCCCTGTGGATAAGACTTTTCGAATCTAGGATAATCCCCCTCCACACTTTCCACCATAGACAGGACAAGTCACATAAGGACATAGGAGATATATCTGAAATCGTGATCTATACTAATATCACTGACTATAAATATTATACATTTTACAATTGATTTATAATCAATGTTAATAATCATGAGATCGCGTATGAATCTACGACTAATTGTAGCACACCACTTGTATTAGAGCCCCTAATTTATTTATGTCGCTTTATTCTACATAATATCGCGATCGGTCACGGAAATGCTCGAAATAACCCCGTGCTAATACGTTAGTAGTAGGTAATAATAGTGTAGTGTAGTAGCAGTAAAGAGCCCATAAAAATGTATTAAAATTTAAAAAGTTATTAAATATATTAAAAAGTTGAACACAATATAGTTTATATCACTTCTGGAGCCATGAGAAATGTTATTTTGAGTTAAATCTGAACAAACATACATACAAAAAATTTGATATAAAAGTATAGATATACAGGGTGATATTTGAAGTATGCTCACACCCATTTTTGGCTGTAAAAATGTAAAAATTTTTTTTTCGACATTTTCCAGTTATTATAAGTACTATGTTTCCATAATTTATCTGTTTACACGTCATCTTAAGGATGTCCTGTGACGATGCAAACTTTTGAAAAAAAGTTTGTTTCTCCACGGGACATCCTTTAGGTGACACGAAATAAATGAGTTAAGGAAAACCCAGCTTTTATAGTAACTTGAACATTCCGAAAAAAATCCAAATTTTCACACTTTTAAGGCCAACAAAGGGGACGACCATACTTAAAAATCAGCCTGTTTATATATATATATACATATATATATATATATTCAGATTCTCATCTGGTTGTATCTTGTTTCATAACATATGTCCCATCATAACAGTTAAATTTCTGCTAGCGCCTAGTAGAGTACATGATCAGTTTAATTTATTACTTACCAAGTAGTACTAAAATAATAAGTACTTAGTTAGTACTGGCCATATTATCAGTAAGATATTAGGTACCTAGATATTTAAAATAACATAATACTCATTCATCAAAAAAAAAAAGATAGCATTCATTCTAATTCGCCTCGTCATTCGATATATTATTATAGTAAACAGTGATATAACTTTTTTTTTTTTTTTTTAAGGAAGCTAATTTAGGTCAACCAAAATAGAAAGGGGTGGAATAATTAAATAAATAAAAAAAATATAATATTAAATTACATAGGTATCTACGTTTGTAAAATGATGCTTATACAATTAATGCAATTTAGTAATGGACATTGGCATGCTCATCAATCCTGTCTCCGGAATGAAATACATCATATAATCCGAATTGACATATCGAATACGCAATTCGAGTAACGGACAATATACCAACTATATTATAGTTGATAATTCAGGATTTAATCAGTGAATTCTAATAATAAATTTAATTAATATATATATTAAACTGACTTTGCACCATGGGTATTATTCACTTTTTCATTTCTCAGATGGGAGCATTAAATTTTAAAGATAAATAATTTTTTCAATAAAACGATTCTGGAGCTTTGGTTTACATAAAATTATTTTACTTAAAAATTAATTTATATCCCACTATTAACTGAGACCAGGTAAAAATTTTCTTACACCAAAACATTTCTTATATTATCGTTTATTAACATTTAAATTTTCATAAAGTTTTGATTAAAAAATAAAGTTTTTAATGAGTTTTTGTCAATTTAGGGTAGTTTTTCCCATATGTTGATAAAACTATAGGAAATTTCAAAAGTACTAATCTATAGGCGAATTGTGATCAAAAAAGTTATTGGTCGAAACTTTTGAACAAGTATTTCTATAAGAAAGTGTTCAGAGAAAAAAAATAAAAAATAATATTTATATTTCAATATTTGTACTTAATAATCAAAATGTGCAAAAGAGTTGACAACTAATAATCAAAGTCTACAATTAAATAAAAATGTGATTGTATTAAATAAATAAACAGAATTTTATTTACATCAAAATAAATAAGGTGCAAAATGGAATGTTTTATTTTTATTTTTGTACAATTGTATAAATAACACAATTCAAAATACTCATCAGTCATCATTATAAATACTTAATCATTACTTTAATAACTATAGTAATGCATTATTACGAGTATAATTGTTTTAATTTTTAGTGATTCCTTCTATTTTATGAGCCACCATTGATTTTGAACTTGTAAAATATAATATGAATTAAAAAATTTGGACCAGAATTATAATTTTAAATCGCCATCTCAACTTTCAACACAGAGTATTTCATTAAATGAAAATCGTAAGGTTATTGTTTAAAATAATAATAATAATAATATTCTAATAATAATAAATATGCAATAATTTTGCATTTACTATTCAATATTATACTGTGGCAAGTATCAAATAGAGTAAAAATAATAATGCAAATACTGGACATGTGTTAATTGCAGAATAAACATAAAGACCTAAGCTTGAAGTCTGGGGGTAGAGGGGGAACTAATGACCCCTCCACAGTTTGCATTGCCAATCAACACATGTTGATAGCGAATTTTAGCAGAGCAAAAACAGTATATAATTATTCTGCCTTTATTATACTGCTGTAGTTAAAACTACTGTAGGGTCGCTACGTATTATTATTATTATTTGAAAACAATATAAGACAGCTGCTACAGACATTGACTAGCGGATAGTTAAAAAAATAAATAAAATACGGAACGGGCGTTACGCGCAGTGCACCAAGTTAAAACTCTCATTAAATATTCATCTTTTTTAATCCACTAATCCGTTACGAATATAAGAATAGGTACTCAACGTTTATTTTATGATAGTTTTTCTACCGTTTTTCACCAAAGTCGGTTTCTATGAACTTCAACTTTCCTTGAGCATGGAAACCGTTTTTTATTTCGTAGGACGTACACTTAGGTAGGTAATAATAATCAATATTTCAGACATCACAATTTACATTTCTTTTAGTACTTACTTAATTTACAATATGTAAAACAACCTATTTGTCTAGCCGTCTAAGGAATAAACAAATTAAGATATTGGATAACACATGATCTACAGCGATTAAAAATATAATCGTTTTTCGATAATTATAATAAACAAACCAATAATACAATTTAGAAATTTTGAGGTCTATCCGCATAAGATTTTAAAACCGACAAGATTATAATGAAAGAAGTTAATCCATTAGCTGTTTTATTCTCCGGACACAACTTAATAATTGATGGATAGGTACCATTGTTCACATGAAATTAAACACATAGTAAAATCCAGTCTTCTAATAAGTCCATTTTTAACCTTAAATATGATTATAATCGTTCCATGGCCCTACCTCAAAAATAATAAATAATATTATATTATTTTTTTTTATAAGAATTCATCAGAGAAAAACGTATTTGTTCACCGTACACAATTGAGATTAAAAAACTACTATATACTTTCATATATTTATATTCATTATATGTTAATTTCTAATACTATTCAGAATCGACTAGTATTTCCAATTTAACTTACTTTTAATTCTACAAATTAAGATATTAATATATTATTTTATTAATACTTGTTATATTACATTGTTCCGTGTTAATAGTGCATACTTCAGGTGTAAATACAAATGATCATGCAACGAATTAAGTATAAAGGTACCTATTACACACAAGGGGGGGTAGGTCCAAATTCTAAGTAGATTGAAAAAGGATCTAATGATTTTTATTTTTATTTAAAAAAACCTCACATAAAAATACAGATAATTATATCTTTAAACTCGATGATAATGAGTGAATTTACTCTAATAATAAACTGGGTGAATCCTGAAAATTGATTCCACTAATCGCGAATTTACTATCACATGTTGATAAGACAGAGACAACATAATATGTACATGGTTTTTTTGTAAAGATAAAATTTGGAGGCATAAAAAATAAATTCAATAACACCAATTTGAAAAAAACTAAATATGTTTTACTATGTTATTCTACTTTGATATATACAATATCAGAGGTCCCCGAGTATTTCAGTTTTGAAACTCGGTACACTATTCTCTCACACTTCCTCCTACTGTTCATCGAGCACAGACTACATTGTAAAATCAGCTAAAAACAAAAGTACTATCCTATAAAATTCACAGGTCAGATAGTTTTGAGTTCTACACACTCACCAAGAGTATCTGACCCGTGCAGGCAAGTATGTCCCGCTTTCTCGTCTATACTTTACTTTTTTTAAATCCTAAAATAAATTCCGATTTTGTAGTCAGTAAAATCATAAGTTAAATATATTCTCACACTATTTTCCAAGAGTACATAATATGACCTAGTACCCAGATATAATTTATATCAATATAATTAATTTGGTTACTTAACACATTCATTACATGAGCATGCTATACAAATCTTGGTAAAAAATACAAAATCAATGTTATATTAAAAGTTTAGATATAATAATTTATAAATAATAATATATTTCTATAAACATGTTAGTTGCATTTGTTTTCAATGATGTACATGCTCAGTAGATCGTCACTTGGCGAGAAAAATCTCTTTAAGTGTAAAATCCTAGTTTTTCAGGAGATATTTTTGTTGTTTAAAAAAACAGAGTTATACAAAATAAAAAAATATTATTATATTGTAAAATGTTTAAAAATGAATTTAACTATCTATTTATTCAAAAAGGATATTAAGTTTTTTGGTCTATAAGAGGTTTAGTTAGTGATATTTTATTCTGAAGCATAGCAAGAGGTTTATAACTAAAGAATAGGTGGTTAACTAATAAAATTGTTATTTTTACTTAACACTGCACATGAGAGATTTTATGGCTATAACACAGTTAAATTGTTATAAATTGTAGTAATAATACTAATGGGCAGGGCCAGTCTTAGGTTTATTGTCGATCTAGACAAATAAAATTCATGTCACCCTTATTCAATAGTTAATTAGTTAGGGATAGAAGAAACGAAACAAAAAATATTAAAATAATTTGGTTTATTCAAATTTGCCACCCTAGGTGGTTGTCTACTTAGCTATGTTGTTGGGCTGGCTCTGCTAATAGGAGTATCAAAAGTTAAGAATTACTCAAGAAAGAAAACCATATTGTTAAAAAAAAGTGAATATTATAACTTTTAAAATTTGAAATATTGTACATTAGTTACACATAGGAAGTTTTTCAGAAAAGTACTAGTGTATTGTGCACATAGGAGTTGAATAAATAAATTTCATAATTTTTACAGGAATGAAAGCATATTGGAGTACTTTTTCATTTGATGTTGATTTTTTCTGAATCCAGGAATAACAATATTTCACTTTGCCTAATTTTGCACATAGGAAATTTTTTACAACGAGATGCAGTGTACAATATAGAAAACATTACTATTATAATAAAGTGCTTACTTGCATGTTTGCGAAGTTACAGATTATGGTCTTATCTTAGAACTAGGGTACAAACATGTTGAAGTCTTCTTGATGTAATTATTCCAGGTCTGCAGTTGAAACTTCAGTAAAATATAATAGTAAGCAAATTGATAAAATTACGTAGAATTGTTTGAACATAATTTCACATTTTAAGATTTTGAGTGTTATTTTATTTTTTATGGAGACACATTTTTGTATAGTAAAATAATACATTTTCGCTTAGCAAGGAAAAACTATCTGAAGTTCAAGTGGAAACCATAATATTCATAGAATTTATTGTAGTAATTTTAGCTCTAACTATAACTAACAGTACGTACCAGAAACTTGAAATTATTAATAATAGTGTAATTTTTCTTTTTTATTTTAACTAAATTTTAGTATTTTGAAAGAACTAATTTCTAAATTATGAGCTGACAATTTAATACAACTTTATATATTATGTCAAAATGCTCTAAAAAAAAAAATCCTGATTTATTTGTGTAATTATTTTATTTAAATATTTAATTTGTTTTTCGAGTGGACATTTTATACAAGGTCACTCATGTACTTATATTTTTGTTCAAATCAGTTAACTTTTTATAATTAGACTTAAAATGTTATCATTCAACATGGATTATTTTATTATAACTTATTGCAAAGGTAAAATATATTTTACCCTTGACTCGGGACTTACGCTTTAAAATTGTAATCATGTAAGTAGTAATAACAGTTAGAAATATTAAACTTAAGAATAATTTGTTTAATTGGGATAACTATTTGATTGCATAAATAATAACAATGTAATAAAATAATGTTATACTTACTACAACCCATTTTATACATTATATGATAGTATATACATAAATGGACTCATATCAAATAATTTATGTAGATTTTCTTCAAACATCAATAATATTTAGTTTTCAATAAAAACGACTAGATAATAAACTTTAAACAATGTGCTTATGATAATTTCATAAAATAATTATAACAATATATGTAGCAATTTATTAGATTAATATGGATAAATAATAAATGGAATCATACAGACAAAAACCAAAAAATAATTAAATGACCTAGTGGTAGTATACCAGAATACAAATGGATATTATTTGAAAATTGTAAGACAAAATTTATCAAACGCTGCTTTTTGTATTTGAAGAATTTTCAGGTCTCTGAAGTTAAATAAAATTATCTATATGGAAAATAACTTGAAACATCATGAGACATATTATTAATAAATAATTTTTATCATATCTAAATAATAGCTTCTTGCTTGATTACCAAAAGTAATCAATCATAATGTTGCATTGAATATAAAGAAAAACAAACAAATATTTATAAAGAAATAATTCAAAACTTAGCTTTATAATAATATAAGTGGTAATGATTAGTTTTGGATATAATCATCAGGTTACACTGATTTAGTACTAAATAACAATCACATGAACATAAAAACAAATAATAAATAAATAAATAAATATTAAAATAAAACAGTGCAAATATTAGAATGAACAGTACATAAAATTTGCATAAAATGTAAAATTAGCAAACTTATACAATATATCTATTACCTACCAAAATATTCAATTTTTTTTTTTTTGCATTTTACACAATTTTTGTATATTATTCATTCTAAGATTTATAACATTTTTTATTTGAATATTTATTAATTTTATCGTTTGTTCTTATGTTCACATGAGTTTTGTTTAATACTATACCAGTGTAATCTGATGATTATACCCTAACACTAACCCTAGTAGTTACTATTTACATTATACTCTAGGCCAAGTTGTAAATTATTTTTAATAAATTTACTAGTATAAAAGAGTATAAAATTCTTGTAAAATATTTGTCACATTATACTTTTGTTTTTTAATTATGCAAGTAATGTTTAATCCAAATATGAAATGTCACAATTTAGTTACATAAAAATTAAATAATTAGGTGTACATATTTTATTGGGGTGTTGTAGATTATACTAAAAATCAAGTATTTATTTTACGATAAAAATAAATAATATTCTGTCTGCATTAAATATTGAAAAATTTTATTAAACAAATATTATTATAGAAAATTGACATCATTTTTTATCATCGAAACAAAATATATGCACACATTTTAATTTAATTACTTTATATTCAAATTATACATAATTAACTGGATCAATTTATTTTAAAAACATTGTAAATATAATGGAAATACGAGATGAACAAAACAACACATTTTGAAATTTATGAAAATGTTAAGACATTTTGATGATTTAAATAATTATTACAAAATAAAATAATTAACAAATTTTATTAATCAAGATAGATATGACCATTGTATTTTATTCCAATCAACATTAGGAAATAAACAAAAATTTGATTTCTTCTTAAAATTTTAATAAAACGATAAAGATATGAAATGGTCATTTCAAAAATATATACACACAAGTAATTATTTAATTAAAAACACGATATCTACAGTTTCAATGAGTTACAATACACAGTAAAATAATTTGGCAAGGTAATAAATGACACACACATATAAGTATAACACTCCCTTAATTTGTTCGACTTACCACAAAATAATTAGATTTCTTAACGAGTATCCTGGCATTTAAGCAGAATAATTCTTAAATATTTAGTAGTTGTTGTAAAATCAATTTTTAAATTTGAAAAAAAAATAATTTTTGAATAATACTGTTTTCCCCCTTAAATTATTCCCTTATGTTAATACTTTACATTACATAGGTAAATATAATGTAAAAAAAAAAAAAAAAAAAAAAAAGAGTTAAATAGTTCAAACTTCCCATTAATTTAAATACATATCAATGAAAGAGGTATTCATAGATGAATGAATAATAATGCCTTATGCTTTAATGGTTTAAATATTCAATCACCAACATCAAACAATATAAATACCAATGTCCAATGGTTATTATCAATAACAATTACAATAAATTTATCATGTACCTTACATTAAAAATAAAAAATAATGTAAAAATATTTCATCTATAATTATATTTGGAATTTTTAATCAAATTATACACTTTAATAATATTACAATATGTACATACAACATAGTAAATTGCACAACATGTAAATTATTAAAGTAATATGTGTTTAAATGTGCTTAATTTGTCGCGTGATCTGAAACAAGCAACAGAAGTATGTCAGAAACAATTTTTAAAAATCATCAAATATAAATAAATAAAATAGTATTTTTAACATGTTCATGTTGACAAATTTCAGAAGTAAATATTTGTTATCAATGGTAGATATATGTGTATGTGTGTGTGTATTGATATTAATATATATATGTATATAAAATATTAGTTTTTAATCATTCATTCTTTATTTTTTTTTTTCAGGAAAAATCACTAGAAAATTACCTTTCCCAATGTCAGGCTTCAGCTCAAGGCACCAGACATTTCCCACTGAAATTTATAAATCAAACATATTTCCACAAAACAATGACACAAATATATTTATGAACAATAGTTTTAAAAATAATTTTTCATTTGTTTGGACATTGGTATAATTTAAACCCTTAACTCTGTACAAACCTGGTAATTGTTGGCGCAACACGCTGTGAACAAGGTAAAAATAAATTATACAAACATTTCACACATGACAAATTTTAGTTATATTATTTATAAATGTATTTTTCTAAGATAAATAATTATTTAGTTAAACATATGTAATTTTTCATTATAATATAAGATAATAATTATTATAAAGTGGTTTTAGAATGTTTTTACCAAGTTTTGTGCAAGAAAAAATAAAGAATATTGAAAACCTAACCTAACATACATAAGCATAACTAAAACATGCAGTTATAATATATATATATATATATATATATATTATATTTATTTATACAAATTAAGTAACTTTCATTTTTTTTTTTTTATTTTTTTTTTTTATTATTTTTTTTTTTTAACGAAAGAAAATACAAATTAACAAAAATCACCTTTATTTAATATACAATTCAGGACAAAACTTGGCAAATCATAAACTAAATCATAAAACATTTTACTTAACTATATTATAAAAAGGGTCCTACTAAATGCCAATTTAATAAATTAATGAAAGAAAAAATTTTTTATCAATGTCGTGAACCTAATAAGATATTATGCTATACAAATTCAAACTTGAAATTTTCATAATTTCAAACTTTTACTTGAAATAACTCACAATGAAATAAAATTTATAATAGCATATTGTGTTTTAAATGGAGATGATAAAAACGTAATAAACACATTTTATAGTTGTACTGGATACCACATAACCAAAAATATAACATGATTATATAGCTATGACCATAGCTCCAATTAAATATTATGGCGATTTTACCTAAGTATTGATACCAATCGCCAAAACTAAACAAATATGGTTTATTATTTTTTTTTTTTTCATTATTTGCGCTACAAAATGTCTTTACAATTAAGTATAGTACATAGTTAAATATAATTAAATATACTAATAGAAAAAAAAAAATGCGTAGAGAAGACAAAACTATTTGTTTATTGAATTAATATGAATGGACCTGACCATAGCGAGGATATCCCTGGTATCTGGACGTTCTGCAATAACACAGTTAATAGTATATTTTTGATGTATGTCCTGAAATGGCATTGTAAGCAAAATAATCGTCAATAAAAATAATAATAAAAAATTTTTTTTTTTTATTATTATTATTACAATAGCATAATTAATACCAAAATGTGAAGCATATAACATATTATTTTATTTTTATTATACCCTTACCTCATTGTTGTTGTGGAGGATCTTGTTGAGGCAGTTGCTGATAGCCTGCATATGCATTTCCTGCAGTAGGATAAGCTCCATATCCAGTAGGGGCTGGACCCGGATTCTGTGCACCGTAATAACCACCAGCTCCATAAGCCATACCATATTGTGCACCATACATTGATACATCATTTAATGACTGTGGTTGTCCAGACTGAGGACTTGAGGCATTCGGCTGTTGTTGTTGAGGTGACTGATCTGATCCACCAGCAGGTTGACCATTAGTTTGACTTGGTAGACCCATTTGCTACAATAAACAGTTGATAATTGATTAACTCTTATTCTTATAAATTACTGAATTCAATTTTCTAAAATTTGGATTTTAAAATAGATTAATTCATAGATATTTAAATTAAATAAAACTTGAGTTCAAGCTGAATTATAACTATTAAAATCCAAAATTAAATTATCTTTTAAATAGTACTAATATAATACTTTAAGTATAACTATGGTAATTAGTTGTTAATTATTATAATATGTGCATTTACATACCCTTGCTTTAACTTGTTGTTCAACCATATCAGCTTCCTTGTTTTTGCCGATTGATCGATAATACTCTATCCATTGCGCACTATAATCAGGAGTTGCTGCGCCAGCACTTCCTGCTGCACTGCCACTACTACCATTCGCTGATATTGCAGCTACTGGCATAACTCCGGCTGCTCCACTAGGAGGAATCGCATGAGGTTGAGGCTGGACATTGGTTGGATTTGCAACAGCATTAGTTCCATTCATCTGATTAAACTGAAAATTAGGTCTTGGCTCAACAAATATATTACTAGTATTTCTATCAAACTCAACACTGAATATTAATATTTTGCAAATAAAATAGGTGAAAATTATGCTGCTAGAATAATGAAACAGACAACTTAGTTTCATACAAATATTTCCTAAATTTGTTATCAAGCCTAAATTTTTTAATATTTAACACTTATAAACTAACATGGGAAGTTCATTAATTCAAATATCGAAAATAAAAATAAAAAAATAACTAGATATTCATTCACATTTGAAAATAAATAAAATATAAAAGATACATATTATTTCAAATTTCTAAATACTTTTTCCAAAAACAAGGAAAATCTGTCAAAAACTGACCAAAATTGCAAAATATGCAATTAATGGAATTCTTGTAAAATTGAAAATCATTTTTTAACATAACTTCAAAAATAATGCAGCTAGAAACTTCGAACTTTCACCAATTACTAAAAATGGTTACGAGAACATTTTATAAAAATCTGATCAATATTGAGTTAAGTACAGCATTTAGAAAATTTTGGAAGTTTCTCATTATTTGTTAGTTTTTATGTGATAAAAATGTTTGAATCTTGATATTAAGACTTGAAAATTTAATATGATCTCATTTACATATAATAGTCTAATAGACCTGAAAAAATTCTTGAAAATCTTAAGTGAACTTTATTCTCTATAATTGTTTGAAGTTAGAATTTTGATGGGATTTGGTAGTTTCGTCCAAAATTACACATTTTAACATACATAAAAGAAAATTGGTTCGACCAATTTTATGAAATTTGGTATCTAGGTAGATAATTTTATTACGAATATTTTTGTACAATAACATTTTTTATGTACAAAGAATTGAAAATTTTACAAGGATCTGATTGAAAACAAATCGGAGAAAGTAAAGATAAATATTATGAAATATTTGTATTTTACATGTACACTTCAAAAAGGTTGATAAAGTTTTATCACCATCTTATGTATTTTTTGATGTTGAATACAATGGTGTGAATTAAAATTCAAGTGCATCAATAGTTTTCTATTTATTTTATACTATTTTCATAAATGTTGTATATAACAATAAAATATTGTGTTACAAGGGCGAGAAGTGAGAAATTTTAGTCTTGGGCGATGTGTACATTTCGCCCAAGACTGAAATTGTTTCCTCGCACGAGCCATTCATACTATCTTTTGTCACATTTTATATTATATTTATAATACTCCAACAACTCATTTTCCATGTTAGCAGGCTGTAAAATAACTACAATCCAATCCATGGTCTTAGAAAATATCTTCTAAGACCGTGGTCCAACCTGATATATTAATAATACTCCTTGGACATATTTTTTATTCCATGGAGCGGACTGTAAAATAACTTTCAGCACTTGGGCAGGAAAGTACTTTTCCGCCCGCTGAACGATAATAGTCACTTTCGACTGCATTTACCCGTATCAAAAATTACACATTCAATGTAAATTTGACAAAAAATAATTTTTAGTTCAACATTTAAATTCAATTCTTCAAAACTGATGCACTATAATAATTATTGTGCATTAGTTGAAGCTTCACTCAGAATCATGTTATTGAAGAAATGATTAATTGTTTCTTTAAAATTCAACACACCTGCTTAGAGGGATACCCGAGGTGTGAATTACATACTCAATGTGATTATATTTTATAAATTAATAAATGTATTTATGCATACCTTTAATTGTTTGGATTGTTGTTCAATGAATTCTGCTTCTCTATGCATACCCATAGATCTGTAGTATTGTATCCATTGTGCACTAAAATCTGAAGCACCTTGGGCACCATTCGCATTTGCCATTGAATTTGCATTACCTACAAGATCAAAAAATTCAATTAAATGGAGATAAGAATAAAGATATTAGAAAATTTTAAAAAGTAACTACCTACATAAAATAATATTAATTTATTAAATATCGAAACTATCAAAAATTTAAGAGTATTTTACTTACTTTGATCAGTAGGTTGTTGAGGTTGTTGTTGTTGCATACCAGGATTCCATCCTTGATTATATGCATTCATTTGCCCTTCTTGACCACCCCAACTCATTTGAGAACCATATGGCGGTTGTTGTTGATTCATATTACTATAGTTTTGAGAACCACCATTAGGATCCTGTTAATAAAATACAATTAGAATCAAGATAAAACATTTTCAATTAAACTATAATAAACAGCTCTACGTACAAATCCTAACTTTTCATTGATCATACGTTTAGCATTTTCAATTTGCTCAGTTGTACCACGTATAACGAATGTTTTCTCAGAACCGGTATTATTGTGACGTCTATCTATTTCACAATGTGCACCGGTTTGCATGTTGATTTGTTTAATTGTTTCACCACCTATATAAAAAAAATTGATACAATGGTAAAATAGGCTGGAATACTTAGCATCATTGGAATCTACTTTTTCTTTGTGTAAGATAAAATACCCATCTCATCCCCATAGTGGAGTGTTAAAATGAAAAAAAATTGATTCTAATAGTTTCAATGTAAAAATAGGATTATAATTAGTCTGCTTTATACTGGATATATTATCAATAAAATAATAGAATAAACCATGACAATGATTGATTCTTCTATATTAGGACATTAAAAGCTCTAATTTTCTAATTTATTTGAGTGACAAAACTGAATTTTACAACATTTTGAATACAAACCAACTCATAATAAAATAAGCTTTGTATAATATGTTATTTTATTTTATATTAAAACTCATTTCAGCCATGATTTATAAATTAAAAACTTGCAAAAAAATACTTAAACAGTTGATATCTATGAAAAAATATAAAAAAATAAGCAGAGAACCTTTTTTAAAAAGAAAATTTGGATTATATATATATTCATAGCAAAAATATAAATGAATAATGTTTTATTACATTTTCATATCATATTAAGAATTAAAAAAGCCGGACATACTTCGCACGACGGGTGTATTAAATTTTAAAGAAACGATAAATCATTTCTTCAGTAAAACGATTCTGAACGAAGGAAATTAATAATAAAAAAAGAAAAAAAATTTCAAAAAATGTCCAAATTTCTTTTTCACATTTTCAAAATTTTCTTGTGCCAAAATCTTTTTTATAGGATTTTCTTATCTATGTTTAAATTTTCATAAAATTCGGATCAAAAAATGATGGTTTCCGAGTCGTTTTTGTCAAATTTTGGGTAGTTTTTTCCAAAAAAAATTTAATGAATTGAGAAATTCAAAAAATGACCTCTCTAAAGTACAATCTAGAGGCAAATCTGGTTTCAAAAATTTATTGATCGAAACTTTTGGACAAGTATTTCTATACAAAAAGTTGTACACAGAAAAAAAAAAAAATAAACATCATTGTAAAAACACTAGCTTCTTCACTTCATTCAGAATCTAAAATTGTATTCAAAAAATAACCAAGAAAAATTCTAAAATTATCCCAAAAATAGTAAATTTTTTTGAAGAATTTAAATCTTAACCACACAGTTGTAGATAATTTGTAGTTTCTAGAACAGTTAGTTTTAGAGTTACCACTAAATAAAACCATAATTGATTCTATGAAAACCTAATTTTTCTAGCCTTCAAAAAATGGTATCAGAATTCTCTACCAGAAATATGCTGTACAGATCCAAGCACATTCATAATTAGAAAAGTATTGTTAGAAAAAAAGTGAAGATCATTGAAAACCCATTAGCTCTTTCGTTTCATTTATGATCTAATATTAAAAACCATATACATATAAATATATTAAGAAATACATACCTTTACCAATAATGACCCCACATTTAGCAGATGGTACTGTAAATGTAGTCTCATTTAATGTCTGCGTTTGACCACTATTACCCCAACTTTGACTTCTGTTAAAATTACCACCACTTTGCCGATTTCCACTTCGATTCTATAAATTAAATATGTGTTGTAATGCCGATTAAAGTTAAATAAAAATAAGATAATATTACTAACCAATGCACTATCAACTAATGATTCTATTCTTTGCTTAGCCTCAGCCACCTGGTCTGGATTGCCAGTTATTAAACACCTCCTATCATCAGGTGTATCTTCATTGAGGTTTATAAACTGAACTTTTGCCCCAGTATCAGCTTGTATCTTTTTAATCATATCTCCACCTTTGCCAATAACTAACCCTACTACTTGTTTTGGTACACCAACCTTAAAAAATTGTAATAAATGGTATTATTTGTAGCATGTAACATTACAAATGTAAATATTACATTTTATATACTATATAAAAATAATATTTGTTCAACATAAGGCGTTAAAAAGTATAAAAATATGCGTTTTTTTATACACAAAGCAATATGAAAAGTGAAAATCGAGGAAAATTTTATAGCTTATTTAGTGTTTACTTATTTGTATCAATATTAAAATTAGACACAATTGAAAGGTTAGTCAGAATAAAACGCTATGAAAAAATTTATAAATATTACAATATCTAAGAATAACAAAAAAAAAAGCATTAATTATAATATTATTATTATAATATTCATTAATAATATCCAAGTTTTCTCTTGGATATTATTTGGACTACACAAGTACACTTTCTACTTTCAATAGTAATGTCAGCAGGTTTACTGGATAAAGAATACACATAAACCGTTATAATTGTCAACTATTACCAGATTCTATTTTACACAATAATTATGTTTAATAAGAACATCATGAAAATACCCTAATTTTTAAAATATCAGGAATTGCTCTATAACACTCAATTAAAAGAAAGAAAATAATAATCAATTTTTGTACTATACAAAAAAATAAACCTGTGATTGGTCATGAAGTAAACATTGTGCTCACACATTATATTATAATATTCACTTATTTTTCACTAAATAAAATTCACCCAGTAATAAATAATATAAAATAAATAATACAAATACCTTTAATTGACAAATGTGCTAAAATAATTAACATTATTTTAAATATAACTCAAAAAATTAACATATAATGAAAATATAATTTGTACAATACATATCTTCAACAATATTTAATAATTATAACATAAATCGTTTGCAAAATCGCCAACATTAATAAGGCGCATATGTGACCAAAAGCTATGAAAAACATAAGTACAACTACTGAATTAGTTACACTAATTTATATTGCTTCAAGTAAAAAATATATAAGGAATTATTCAAAATATATATTTTTTTCTAGTTAATATTTTAATGTTGCTACATTGAACCATACATTATCGTGTTATGATTAAAACATTCAAATGATGCCAGCATATAGAAATCATTAGATACAAAAGTCAGTCTATGTTACGAGCAGGGATAGAACAGAATCTGATTACTTCTGGGAAGACCGAAATTTTGACAGAAAAATGTCATGAAAAAAGATAACAGTTTGAAGGTGACATTAATTGAAGAAATCTAACAATAAATACGGAAGAAATTAAACTTGTTTGTGAGACGGGATGATCATAAAAAACCAATAAAATGAAAAGGAGATTAAAGTTCACAAGGTATCTGAATTTGTAAAAATAAAATAAATACTTCTTACATCTATAGCCAAATATGTCAAATTTTTATTTAATATTATTAGATTTGATTACTTAAAAAATTAAATATAACTTTGTGTTATTAATTATTATTAAATAAATTATAAGAATTAATTATTTAGTTTTTTATATACTAATATTTTAGACAGTTATCATGATAGATTAGATCAATTAAATATAATTAAGATTAATTAATTAATTAAGATAATTAATTATTATGTTTACTTGCCCCGTGAGAAGAAAATTAGGCCTACACACTCATTTGCTAACAGCATTTAGAGAAATTAATTAATGTGCACTCCAAAGATGCATAGCTCTAAATTTGTTTTAGACAATCTTCCATAAAACAAGATAGAAGAAAAAAAATGAGTCATAAAAGAATAGCTAAAAATATTTTATACAACATCTCGATTTTAGATTATAATCAGTATCAAAGAGCTTATGATTTTGAATTTACAATAATTAATATTCAATATATAAAATAGGAAAATTAATTTTTTTTTAATAAACCAAACCATAAAGCACTCAATGAGAGCTTAATAACAGTACTAATAAAGTAATTATTACTACATTGAACTCCAAGATTCAAGTAGAATATAAATCTCATACAAAGACTAAAAATAAAAAATTTGAAAGTTTAGCATAGTCAATTTGTAATTTAGACTAATTTCAAACAACCACAGTAGGTGATTTTCAGTACAATCAGCCAATTTTAAAAATTAGTTTAATAATATTCATGATTTTTACCTCAACTTTGCCGCCATAACCAGAATGCATACTATAATCACCGCTATTTGAACCATTCCAATTTGACCCATTTTGATCAAAATTGGACTAGAATTAATAAAATACATTGCTTGTATGAAAATTGAAATAACAGTTATTTGGAAATAGGGTTGTTTACATTTTTTTATTCAATTATAAAATAGTCGTGATAGCTTGAATATTATTATTTTTTCTACTTTCCTTGAAACAAGTATAATAGGTAAAATGAAGTGATTTTCTTATCCCCTTACAACTTTGGGTTATCCCGACTCAACTGTAATTTACTTTTCTAAATAATTAATTATATTATATCCTTTAAAAGTAATGAAAATGAGTATATATGTAGAAAATTGTGGTTATTAACAAAAAAGTGATAATTTGTATTGTAATAAAAAAGGAAAATTATTCAATTCATTAAAAATAAAATTAAAACATAGTATTTATTTAATATAATAAAACTAGATTTGAAGGCAGATTTAAAAAATTATTTAAAAACATATAAAATAAAATATAAAAATATAAATCAATATTTAGACATACTCTAATATTTTTTAATAACTTAAATTATAAGTATTCTCAATCTGAACAAAAATGTTCAATATTAAAAATAATAATATTCATTATGTTTTCACAAATCTCATTGAATATTTCTATATAAGTGTAAATATCATATTTACTTAAGAGTTAAAATACCAATTTAACATTATGATTTAAGGGATAAAGTAAACAACCTTATTGCTAATTGCATTTATATATACACATAAAAAAATATTTACCGATCCATCTTTTTCTCCGCCTCCTAACATATCATATACCAACTTTTTAGCGTGCTAAAAATGAAATGATGAAATTAAACATCACTTTTGAAATAAAATATAATGAATACATTTACCTCAACTTTAGCTGTTTCTCCAGATATCCTTAATGGTTTTTCACTTTCCTGACTATTAGGGCCATCTTGAATAACTATCATTTTAGCTCCTGAACTTTCTTGTAACATTTTAATAGTTTCACCTCCTTTTCCAATAATAAGTCCTACTTTTGCTCCAGGTATCATTATTTGGGCCTAAAATTTGAAACATTATTATTATTATGCTTACTTAAAGCAATGTTTTATTTTACTTGAGTAAAAGCAGGCTGGGAAGGCGGGGAAGATATATTGAGACCTTCAATTTTTGCACCGCCAGTTCCTTCAACAGATACCTTATTCTGCACAATGTTTTGAATAAGCTCTTTCGCTAATCTAAATTTGCATTAACAAATATATCTAAACCATATAAAATCAAGTAATTATTATTAAATGCATACGTTATGCTTTGAGCATTTCCAGTAAGAGTACAAGATCGTTCTAATAAACCAGGACTATCTGGAGCCATCTGAATTTTACATCCAGTTTCTGCTTGGAGTCGACTAATTTGTCCTCCACCGCGGCCTATAACTTTGCAAAGGGTTAACGTACATAGTACATCAAATTTGCTAATTTAAAATGAAAAACATGAATATTTTATACTTACTAAGTCCAACCATTTTATCAGGAACTTTTATCTCTTCATTTATAACGTTCCCAAATTGTGATCCAGGCCCACCGATGCCTTGGATACCAGCTGCTGCTGCTGCTGCCACTCTGGCGGCCACGGCTGCTGCTTGCGCGGCGGCTAAAGCCACCGGAGATGTCGCTAACCTTTTTCTATCTGGCTCTAATTAGATAAATATGCATATAGTTTAATAGATGATGATAAATTAATGAATTCTATATAAGTAAAATACCTGAAGAGTTACCGTAGTCTTCTGAAGGTCTTTTGTGCGTTTCTGGTGATATAGATCCTGTTGTTGAACTGGCTTTGGAAGATGGTTGGATCTTAGCTGCTATCTGTACAAATAAAACTGGGAATGTATCTGTTATGAAATAGTTATGTTATAAACTCAAAACTGTAATAGTCATTATTTTCATAATGTTAAAGTAAATTGTTTGTACTTGGAAAAAGCATTTGTAGGTACTTATTTGGGATAAATATTTGTAAAAAATTTCATGATGACAATTTTAAGATGGATTTTATTTACAAAATTATAACAATCTTAAATTTTAAATCATCAGTTTAATGGTTTAGCTTTGGACATAGTTATATTCCTTCTCTACCTACAAAATAATATTAATAATAATCCACTGATTTTGCTATAAATATAGGTATCATAAATTAAAACTAAAAGGATAAATAATTTTTTTGTTTTTAAAGATTAGTGCAGTTTAATAATTAGTAATTCATAGGTACCCCACATATTGTACGAAATACTAATGAAATTATCATAAAATTATAAATAGGAGACTGTTTATTTCCTATGTTAAAAAGTAAAAATTAACAGTAGGTAGGTAGTACTTAGGTTTCTGCATTCAATTAAACTGTAATACTTAATATTAATAAGAATATTGGATTTTTATGAAATAACAACAAGAATTTAACAATATAATATGTTACAATATAATTGATATATCATATAATATGAATGTTAAATAAAGTATACTTTTACAATTAACTTATGACCTCTTTTAAATACATATAAAAAGATAAGAAATTATAATTAATTGTTAATAGTAATTTCGAATTGACAATGAAGCTGATAGCAAAGCATTGAATATCAATTAAATAAACATATTAAGAAACAAATATACATTTCTTACAAAAGTTGTCATTGATTAATACAGAGATTATTAGTAAAGTAGGTAGGTACAACCAACACATCATGATTTTAAAAAACGCCAATAATTTTGGCAATTGTAATTTTAACCTGACATATTCCAAAATTAATAAAATTTAGTCATTAAATAGGTAGGAAGGTATGTGTTTAAAATTGTAAATTTTACATTTTCAACATTTTCTGGGTTAGATTGAGTCGAAGGTGAGGACATTATGTATATCACGTCAGTCAAATGTTTGCAAGAATATAAACGTTCCGGGTTCGACCAGACTTCAAACGCGAATGAGACAGATGTGGTCATGTGATGGCGCAGAGACGAGGGGCAGCCATTAGTGAAATATGGCGTAAACAGGACAAATAATAATAATAAGAAACATCACATAGGAGTCGAGTGGAATTCAACCACGTACAATATGAACACAGGTGCGACGAGAGCATTTGGCGGAGGCATTGGTAACACGGCTAGCGGTATCATCGCCACTGTAAAGAGGGAATCACCGGCGGTGGTCTCCCGTAATGCGACAGCACAAACGACAGTTTTAAGTGCGTTCTCCGGCGCCGGGGTCGCGTGTGAGACGCCCGGCAACGCGTACACGTTGTCACCGCCGCCGCCGTGCTCGTCTCGTCCACACGTTACACGTACCTCTTTAGCGCGTTGTAGGGCCGCCGCGAACGCTTGACTCTGATTCTTTTCCGTTGGCGGATTCACCGCTGAATAATCACTCATTGTGAAACATGAAGAATATTATCATTGACGAAATGGATGCTTCCCGCTGAAGTAATTGCGCCGACAATGCGCGTGGAACACGGCAGTAGCGTGTGTATATATATGTGCGGTACACGCCGGTGACGTAAAGTATGGTGTTTGAGGGAAAACGCGGCGACGTTCGGAAGCGACGATGCCGTCTGTGTGTGTGTAAAAGTTTGTGTTTGGGGGAAAAGAAAACTTTGGTGCGACACGAAAACGCACGGACCGCGTAAACAACAAGCTGCTGTTGCGAGTGTGTGTGTGTGTGCGAGCGGTATTCGGCCGCGGTGTAAAGACGGTAGATACAGAGTGGTTGTCGAGGCGGTTCGAACTGTGGTGCGGAGCGGAGTAGGCGTCATACGTTTGATAGGCGGGTGCCGTGGGGGGTAATAGCGCTGTCTCCGTCGCGCCGTCTATCGCAGTCGGATGTTTACGGTCGGCAGCGGTATATACTATATTCCGGCGAGGCGGGGTGTGAATGCGTGATGATGTCCGGGAGTAGAAAATGAGAACCAGCAAAACGTGATTACTACCGAACAAGGAGGTTCGATACTCACAATGATTTCGGCCATGGAGGAAAAAAACAACGCCCGGCATCTGTTATCCACGACTGACACTGACTGAACTGAAGTTTTTCAGTAATAAAAAATATTATTGTATTCAGTTTCCGTCTGTTCGGTCATTAGCTGATGGTTCAGGGGTACACGTAGTACAATGAATTAGTTATCTAATCTAATTCCATCTCACCATGATCATTACGTAATACAACTCGTGGCAATTACTCATCCCATGATAAAACCACGGCTGAAATATAATATTTATATTGTATATTTCAGTATATTATATTATACTGTTGTATATTTCGGTCATGGGTACAATAATAATTATTCTAATTATGACCCGCGTGGCCGCGTCCCACATCGCCAATAAAGACTAGCGGGTGCACTTTTTTATGCTCTTTGACTATCGATGGATAATGGACAACTTGTACAGCCAGAACGCTTGTGTATTTTAGTATTTTACCTATTCCCGCTCTTTCTCGGCCACCGCTCGGAAAAACCTTTTAAACGGATTAAGGAAAATAGTCTTTTATATTCAGTTACTTACGTAGTACTTAATTATTAATTATTATGAATGTATGATTTTACCATCTAACACCTAATTAATTCGAAATATTGTAAAACATAAACTACTCGTTTGAATTTTGATTTCAATACATCAAAATTCATAGAAAATTCCGTTGTTAAAGCAGAGTGGTGTTATTTGAAAAAAGAAAGTTTTTTAAATTTCTGAGAGCTTTACGAGACATAAAATGAAAGATGTGAAAATTAAGGATCTGTTAAGGTTTTGCTGAATGATTTTTCATACGTGCAAGATGTTCCCTAAGTTAAAATTTTCAATATATTATGATATTATGTGAATTTGCATATCTACTTGAATTGAATGTGTAATTAATCAAAAAATAAATTTGGGATTGTAACCTCTCTGTCCAAAGTTTTTCTCTACATTTAGATTTTTAATGTTTTTAATGCAGCGCAACACTCGCTGACCGAGGCATGAACATATACAGTGTGTAAATGATAACTGAAAACACTCAATATCTTTGCGTAGAGCCCTCCAAATTAAGTTCTGATTTTTTATTGGTCTTTATGACATAAAATTACACATTTTTATGAGTTTTGAATTTTTTTAACTTAATTAGACATGCGCAGTGCCACTTTTTTTTCTTAAATGGCAACCACCTATTTTAACAACTAATTATTTTTTACCTATTTTTTTAATGCATTTTGGTAGTTTAATCAACTTTTTAAGTCCAAAATTGACCGAGTTACAGCAATTTAACTTAAACACTTCAAAATGCGGGCGTTTTTCAGTCTTTTGATTGTAACTCTAAAAATAATTATTCTAGGATTGTTTAGGCTTGATATTTTCACTCCTATTTGTTAAGGGTGATATTTACACACTATCATAATTTTATCTACTGTCTAATTTTCACTTTAATTTGGGTATCGGTTATAGCTTATAGCAGAAAAAACCTGAATAAGCAGGTATGTGTTTGTTTCGTGATATTTAATGAAATTTGTAATTATTGTAATTAAATTAATTGTAAATTGTAAATTAAAATGATATTGTAAAAATACTTGATGTATTAACACAATTAAATAAATTTAAAAAAAAAAAAAGAACATTTAATGAATCTATTGGAATTTATTAAAAATTAACAATAAATTTAATTCAATTCTTACTTAAGTTAGTTAAAAGTTTATTTAGTTATTAATTAATTTAACGTATAAATTGTTCAAACTGTTGTCCAAATGTATTACCAATGCTTTTTCGAATTGGAATAGAAACATGATCTAATACTTATCATATTTTATCGGGCATTATAAAATTAAACTTTAGGTATCCCAGGGGTTTTATCGACTAAACAAAATCATCAAACTAACGCCATCTATCAATAGTATAAATAGTCGTTTTTGAAATTCAGGATTATAATAATTGCCTGTCACATTCCAGATATTTTTTATCCGGGGTTTTACAGTCCGTATGATTATTTTCTGGGTTATTTCTAGCCGTCCATATAATCGTATAAAAGTTTTCGGTGGAATCGATAGGTCATTACCCATTATTATGACTAAAGAACTACAAAATATTTATCGGTGGAAATCGGATATGTTGTCTTATCGCATTATAGTCCATCCGGCTCCATTATTTTAGATTCTGAACGAAGTGAAGAAGCTTATATTTTTACACAATGGTCACAATGATGATAATTTTATTATTATTATTATTATTTTTTACTTCTTCTGTGAACACTTTTTCGTATAGAAATGCTTGTCCAAAAGTTTCGATCTGTATCTCTATAGATCCCAAATCACATACAAATGGTACTTTTGAAAGGTCATTTTTCAAATTTCCAAATATTTTTTTTAAAAACACGGAAAATTGGACAAAAAACGCAAAATACGCTATTTCCGGAAATTCCGTAATATAGAATATTGCTTTTTAACATAACTTCTAAAATAATGCAGCTAGAGATTTGAAACTTTCACCAACAATTAATAATAATCACGAGAACATTTCTTAAAATTAAAAAAAGATTTGATCAATTTTGAGTTAAGTACAACATTTTGGAAATTTCGTAAATTTTTATATTCTTTGTTAATTTTTATGAAACAAACTTTTTGATTTTTAATATTAAGACTCGAAAATTTAATATGATCTCACTGACACATAATATGTCTAATTGACCTGAAAAAAATATCGAAAATCGTTAGTCAACTTTTTTCTCTATAACCGTTTAAAGTTAGATTTCGACGAAATTCGTTAATTTTACCTAAAATTACACACTTTAACGTACATAAAAGAAAATTCGCCAACCGATATTTTTGAAACTTGGTGTCTAGATAGAGAATTTCATTGCGAATATTTTGGTGCAGTAAAATTTCTTACGGACAAAGAATTAAACATTTTACAAGGGTTTGATTGAAAAAAATAATCGGAGAAAGTACGGATAAATTACCTATTTTATTACATAATGTATATCTTATTAACACACAAAAGGTTGAGAGGTTGATAGGTGATGTTTTATTGCATCTTTTTTTGAATTATTGTTGTTGTTATTATAATTATCGTAATATTAATGTTAATTGACAGGACGTGGTATTTATAATATAATATTTTAATAGCTTAAAATCTAATTTGATTAAATATCCTAACAGCCAATCAGGTATAGACATAGTTTCGACCAATGACAATCGTTTTGCTTTTAATAATAAATTCATAGCAGTCGTCAGACCGTCGTCTCGTCGTCAGTGTTCAAACCGATGCAGCAAGGAGAAGTTGTCTCGCTGATCGGTTTCACTCACTCTCCCTCCTCTCTCCTCTCTTTTCTCTCTTTCTCTTCTCTCTCTCTCTCTCTCTCTCTCTTCTCTCTCTCTTCTTACTAAATCTGTTTTATCTATTATGTGTAAATTTTTTTTTTCTGATACCTTGTTTTCTTGCGTTATTCGGTTCGCTGAAAGTACGCGTGCGTGATGGTGGAGAGGGCATCGGTAATTCGCAGTTAACAACCTGTGTGGTTGCTTAAGTCGCCTGATGCCGTGTACTGGACGTAATCTTAATAATGTGAGGGTGCATGAGTGTCTTAACTTAAATTTATAAGTACACGTAGTATTTAAAACGGAATTCGTGTGCGCGTTAGTTAGGTTAGGTAGGTAGGTAGGTCCCCCCCTCCATGAGCCCACCTTGTCGTGGTGGAGGGGCTCATGCTTTTAGAGGCATGCTAACGGGCTCACCAAAAAACGATAGTTAAAAAGTCTTTGAACATTTTAACCCCGGCCCCAGGGCCCCACGGATTCAGGGGATCTATTATCATAGATTTCTTTTATCATATCTCTCTCTTCTTCTCTTCTATTAAATTGGTTAAGTAGGTTAGGTTAGGTTGATTAGGTACATGTCGCCTTGTCTGTCTTTTATAGCCTGTCATCTGTCGTCTGCCCTCTGTCTGTCTATCATCTGTCGTTTGTAAAAATATGCTAGCATTGCTGCAGGTCCTAAGCCTGGATACAATGTGAAGACAAACTTCACTTGGTACCTATTTATTATTTTTTTAATTTGTTTACAGAGTAGTGGGAACAAGTTTTTAAAATCTTCATATTTATTCGTTCAGCTTGTTGTGTAACGTGGGGACATTTCGGCTTGATAATCGACTTGCTGTAAGGATATTCCGGAATTTTACGGTCTGGAACTATACGGTTTGCGAATTTCCAGATTTTTACGGTTTGAAAGTTTCCAGCTTTTTACGGTCTGTGTACCTATATGTATTCAGAACCTTTACGGTCGGTGAAAATAAGGTTTACGTATTTTATTTTCGGGAAATATACGGTCGGTGACATTACGACCGGCTACTAATTTTTTTCCCGAATTTTACGAAACGAAGTGAAGAAGCTAGTGTTTTTACAATGATGTTTATTTTTTATTTTTTTTCTGTGTACAACTTTTCGCATGGAAATACTTGTCCAAAAGTTTCGATCAGTAACTTTTCGAAACCGGATTTGCCTCTAGATTGTACTTTAAAGAGGTCATTTTTTGAATTTCTCAATTCTTCAATTTTTATTTTGGAAAAAACTACCCAAAATTTGACAAAAACGACTCGGAAACTATATTTTTTCGATCCGAATTTTATGAAAATTTAAACATAGATAGAAAATCATATAAGAAAGATTTTGGCGCAAGAAAATTTTGAAAATGTAAAAAAAAAAATTTGGATATTTTTCTAACATTTTTTTTTTTCATTTATTTTTGATATTATTAACTTCCCTCGTTTAGTATCGTTTTATTGAAGAAATAATTTATCGTTTCTTTAAAATTAAATACACCCGTCTAGAGAATCCCACCCGTCGTGCGAAGAACCACTCATCGTGCGAAGTATGTCCGGCTATTTTTATTTTTTTTTATAATCTTAAAATGTTTTTGTAGTGATCACAAAAAAAGGGTATTGAAAATGTTTAGACTTTGAGGGCAACGGATTATTATGTATCCAGAGGGCATCAAATCTCTAAATGCGCTACTGCTGTTCTCAGTCAATAGTGGGATATAAAACTGGCCGACTACAAAACAATTTTTTACTTCTTTTTTTGGTATTATTAAAAAACTTTTATGATTTTTAAGTAAAATCATCTGATATAAACTTTCAGCTTCACTAAGAATCGTTTTATCGAGGATATGTGTTATCGTTTCCTTAATAAAACTTAACATACCCGCCAAATCCTGCCCGAGGAGCGAAGAATGTCCACGGTGCAAAATATTTCCTTGTAATTTATTTTATGTGTTTTTTTTTTTTTATACTTGCGGTCTTGTGTTTCAGCCCTAGGGGTACGGTCCGTCGGAGGAACCGTTCGGGTGAAAAACCGTCAAAGACACGACGTCTTTTGGATGTATAGCGTGACGAGAGGACAACGGTGTGACCGCTAGATGGCGTCCGGTATTACACACACCGACCGACGACGGTGGAACTCGCCGTTATAATATTATTGTCATACGTATCGACGTAACGCGCGCGTCCGTTATTCTGCACGCACAACAATCGCGCCACCGACGCTGCGGCGATTCTGTTAAAAGTCGCGGAGACGATTCGCGGCGGCGTTCAGTGTACCGAACGGCTTCGACCGCGAAACCCGCAGGGCGCCGCCAGAGGACACGTGTTGCGCGCCGCCGTCGCCCGGACACCGGAACCGTGCGGCCGCGCGCGCCCTCGCTTCCAGTAGTGTAAGTTTGCGCGCGTCCACCGCTTTCTCGCTTCGCCCAGCAGACCCCTCGTGTCTAGGCGTGCACGTGCACGGTCGTTCGCGTCAAACTAACGGTTCGACGCTTGATAATAATATTATAATTTTTAATATTATAGTCTCGCCATTCCGGTATAACCGCGTCGCGTTTTTTTTTTTTTTCTCACTATTTTTTTTTCTATTCGCAACATCCCCCCCCTGACTCCTCCACGCCAGTTTACAACCGAGACGACGACCACGATGACTGTGGTGGCGGTGACCGTGGCGTCGGCGGCCGGCATCCGCGTGTCGTTTTGATGTTTCATCGTCGTCGCCCACCTGTTGCTCGCCGCTCGCCTCTCGTCGTCATGTCTTCGTCGCACAGCAGTTCCATGCGGACGTTCCGCAGTTCCGATTCGGTCAGCGAAATCGGATCGTCCGAGACGTCGTTCTCCGAACGCTCCCAGCCGTATTTCGCCTTGTGCTCGCCCCGGTCCAAGTCCACCGTGAACGTGTCCAACAACAACAACAACAACAGCAGCAGCGGTGGCAACAATAACAACATCAACGGCAAAAGTAACGGCAACGGCAACGGCGGCGGAGCTGCTAGTGCAGGTGGTTTCGCGAGTAGCACTGCAGCTGTGGCCGGTTCCATCGTCGGCGGTGGATCCGTGTCGTCCGGCCTGAACAAATATCAACAGCAGCAGCAGCAGCAGCAACAGCCGGCGGCCGTCTCGTATCACCATCAACCGTGCCGGCGGTCGTCCAGCGCCAAGGCGGCCAACAAGCCCCGGCCCGTCGTCCGCCGCGATTTGGGACACGTCAACTCGTTCCCGGACTCGTATCACAAGACACCGCCTGGCGCGGCCGGCTCGTCGTCCGCGTCGTATTACACGCCGCCCCGGAGCCCGTCGCTGAGCGTGACCACGCCGACCGACGGCCCGCCGCGCCGCAGCCCCACCACGCCGTCGTCCACGGTGTTCAAGTTCCCGCCGTCGTCGTCCGCGTCTTCGTCGTCCGGCGGTGGCTCGGCCATGATGCACCATTACGGCCGCAATACCAGTTCCAGCAGCGGCACCAACCCGAACACCCCGCGCACCCTGCCCAGGAGCCCGTCCACCGGCAGCGCGACCACTACGTCGTACAACACCAACAGTGACAGCGCTTGCAACACCCACAGGTGGGTCCACTAACTTCCTTCGTTCTCCAACGATCACACAAAGCCGAAAATTGTTGCCTTTGAAAGATTTGAAATTTGCCGCCCAAAAACAAATAGAACCATAATTCTCCCTCTATATATATACGAGTATATATATCAATAGAGTAGCTGAAGCTCCATCAAGGAGGGGGGAGGGCGATTTGTAAATTATTCTTAGTTAAAAACATTTTTTCATCATTCTTTTAATAGAACGCTCGTTTTCTTTGCTGTTCAAATTTTTGACAATAATCGTGCTCTCTTACATTCAGTCTCCTCAAGCTTATTAAATAAACCATAGAACCATGTCATATTCATAAAATTGATAATATATAACTCTTTTTTGTGCAAAAATGCGTAATTATGATAAAAGTAAAAGAATTTGATAGTACATGTCTATTATTAAACATTTACAAATAAAACGGGTATTTCATAAACAAATAATGTATAATAATTTGCTTCAATCTTGTTACTAAAAAAATCATTGTTTTCAATGACAAATAGAACAAATTTCAAAGAGTATTTCTTAATTTCACTCAAAATAAAATTTTAAATTAAGTATTATGCACTCGTATTAGCTATATATATATATATTCTGATACGTTGGTGCACCTGTTGATGTACCTAATAAAACTTCACTTTCACTTAATACAGAACTTATTGAACACATATGGTAATAAAAGTTTGTTTTGAAAATCAGGCCCTCTCCCGCTGTCACTAACTCGTTTGAAATTTTTCGCCGGGAGTGCAATACCCCGTAAATTTTGACTACGCTCACGGACCGCGACTATTATTATTATTAAGGTGCCGTAGTGCTGAAGCACCCTATATAAAAAAAAGGAAATGGAAATTACCACATGTTAATAAATTGACGTAAAAACGTTTAAATTACATACGTAATACTGATATAACTACATCATAGTTTGGAGATTTAATATTTATTTATTTATATTTGAATTACGGGGTGAACCCAATTGTACAAAATTGAGCAGAGAAAAATAAAATATTCTATAATAAACATAAACTAATAAGAATTCACAAATAATTTGGTATACAAAATGTTATAAAAATTATATAAAACAAAAACAAAATAAATATGTATAACTTAAAAGTAAACATTAATAATATTAACAATTATTATTAAAAATAAAGGAAGGCATCTCATTATCGAGTCTCATTAGTCTGATATTAGAGGACTAAATCTGGCATAGTTCGTGTCATATTTAGGAACATAAAAAGAATTAGTATTGCTTGACTAAGCATGACGGAACCCGAAAATTGATACCTAAAAGTAATCGAGAAGGATCGACATTACCGTTAATAAGGTTTTGTAAAAAACGTAAATTCGTTTGAATCCTACGAACAGACAGAGAACATAACCCTAAGGAACTAGAGACATTATTAACTCGAGGCTAAATTCGTGTTCAGACTAGAGCATATTTCACTGCGATATATTGCGTGTTGTTTTCTTTATAAATCATGTGTTGTTTATCACCTATCGAGGGCCAATGGATCCTAGATCGGATGGATAGCCTGGATCGGGGGGGGGGCGGGGGGTCTAAAATGAAATCTGACTAGTGACTATGTAATTTTCAATTCATAATACTATTTATCTATATGAATAGCATTTAATTTTTGTGATTCGGAGGGATGACTCCCTTAAATATTTCCCTGGTGTTGCGTATAACTGAACGCACGGCATACGAGATTCCGAATACAACGCGCGCTTTTCGTGTGTGGGTAAAAAATATACAACATGCAACATATTAATTAATATTATTTTACTTAACTACTTTTAATCTCGATATCTTAAAAAAAGCTTATCTTAAAATAAAAAAAAATAATAATAATAAAAAATACTGTGTTGAGTTCCCCCACCTAATTTGTTTACCATGATTTCCATTAACCTTATTTTACTTTTGTTAATTATTTAGTAGTTAGTATTCTCGTAATGGCCATTTGACATTGAATTGCGGTATTTAAACTGTCGTATCATAGATATATTTGAGATTTTGGGTACCCGTGAAATTGGGATAACTCGGTGCCCATGACACATAAAGATACAATTTCTGATCCAAATTAAAAAATTGATTGCAGCTGATATATTTATGAAATTTTCTGGGAGGAAATCGTTGTTGGTTTCAATGACAGAGTTTGTACTCGTAGTACGGATTGGAAAGTTTTTAGAATGTTTCGGAAAAATTTATAAAAAAATAATTTTATGTAAATAAAAAACCCAGGCATATATCTCACCACGAGTATTCTTCGTTCCTCGGGTGAGACTTGGTGGGTGCGTTAAATTTGAAAGAAACGATAAATTATTTCTTCAATAAAACCATTTTGAGCGGAACTTCAGATTATACGAGATAGTTTTAATTAAAAAAATTATAAAATTTATTATTACTACAAAAAAGATTTATTTTCTATTCAGCCAGTTTCAAATATCACTATTAAAAGAGAACAAGAAAAACCGGTATTAGAAAAAAATTAAATTTCACATAATTTTCTTTCACCAAAATATTCTTTATATTATATTCGTCAAGTTTGGATTACAAAAAGAAGTTTAAGGCGTTTTTGATGAACTTTGGATAGTTTTTCACAAATTTTGTTGAAACTACTGAGAATTTAAAAAAAATACGACTTTAAAGTAGGTACCATAGAGCAAAATTCTGATTCATTAGTTGCTAGTCGAAACTTTTGGAAAAATATTTCTATACAAAAAAGTGTTCAGATAAAAAAAAAAATAAAAATAAATATCATTGTAAAAATATTAGTTTCTTTGCGCCACTCAGAATCTTAAATTGTACCTAGCGTATCGTCAAGCTTGTAGAAATAGTTTATGTTGAGTTTAGTGTATCATTAATTTATTTCCATTGCATTTCCGAGTCCTAGTTCTTAAATCATAAAATTTCAAAAAGTATATATTTTATTTATATATTGCTCGAAATGTATTTACTTGGAGTTGTAATTGAAGTAACCCATTTTTACTTTAGTTAAAATGACCATTTCCGTCAATAATGGGAAATATTCAATTATCGTTACAATTAATTTGAATTCTACTATGTTTTTTGAATTTAATACTATCATATTCTAAATCATTATATACTATTAACCTAAGTTTTTTTGATAGTGAATACTGAATTTGCATTTAAAGTAAATGCAAATAATTCAGTTACATTAATATAAAAAGGAGAATGCTAATTTAAAACACAGTTTAAACAAACTATAAATATTAAAAAACTTTATGTCAGTCAAAAAAATTCTTGGGTCGCAATAAATTAAATAACATCGTGTACCTCAACAGTCACTGGTGTTTTAAGGTTAAGTTTATTGTTTGTCTTAGTACATAGATTTTTCAACAGATGAAATATCTCTAGTTGTTAAATCTGAACATTTGGCCGATTTGGCGTTCGACAAGAATACTTTGGGAAAAATAATTAATTTTTAGACGTTGATTGATACCTTCACTCGATTTTCTTTCCAGGTTATTAAATTTGCTTCCATTTACACTTCACGTATCGTGATTTTAATTTTCTACTTGTAAATACATTTATTAATTATATTTGTTGCTTAAAAAGTAGAATCAAATTACCTCTTCTTTCATCAGTTTAAACGCTCGCTAAAATAATTTCATTGATACATCATTACCATTTTGCAGTCAAAAGATACTTAATTTCTATTATTAGAGATTGCATTAAAATATTTTTAAAACATTTTTGGATCCTTTTGATGAATCCCATTGCAAACCGATATTGTTTTCACACAATGTACTATACGAAAAAGTTTCCATATGAAAAAGAGTTTACAGAAAAAAAAATAAAAATAAATAAATATCATTGTAAAAATATTAATTTCTTCACTTTGTTCGGAAAATCTAAAAATGGAATTGTCAAAATTAAAATTAGCCTAATGGTAAAAGAAATATGGTTCTTTGAATGTAGTTCGAAAATAGGTTAAAAAAAAGCTTATTTTGAGCCTTTGGTTGGAGAAAATGAACTCAGAGGGCTAAACATCTACCCAAAAACTTCTTTTCTAAGGCACTAGAGCATACTAAAAATTGAACGAAATCCGCGACTCTATCCGACAAAAGTTACGTCGAGGTAAAAAAATGTTACTCATATATATAGATACTTAAGATTATGAAATGAGAATTCTTGCAAGACGGAAAATTTAAAATACATGTAAATAAACCGTGTATTTTATTTCTTGTAATAAAATAATGTGAATTTGTAATAGATAAAAATATTACCAACGGATAACAGATTTATATTATATATGAGATGGAATTATATTAAATAAATAAATAAAAAAAAAATGTATTTATTAGTATAAAAATAATAATGTAACTTATATTTTAAATGTTGTTAATTAAATAGAAGTTCATTTATCAAAGTAATAAATAATAATACCTAGATAAACTTTAGTACCTACATAGTTGCAAAAGTCATTAAAATATTATATTAATTTTAGTTGCTTTAGAAGTTTAACAGGTATCCATCAATATATATATAATATTATTAAATCTATTATTTATAGGTATACAAACATTGCTCTAAGAACTATTTACGAGTTTTATTTCAGCGATGAGTTCTCAGGTTACCTTAGTTTATTTATAAATCATAAAAGAAGAATTTTATGATCTGAAATTTTTATTTGATTTATGCGTATTTAAATATATATATATACGAATTTTATAGAAGTTCTGAGTTTATTTTTTCAATTTATATTATTATCTATTAGGTGTCATAAAAAAAGCTCCTGATCTTCAATTACTTTTCTATGGGCGTTCGTTCTTATTTTTAACTTAAATGCTTGATGGTGGATTTTTATAAATTGTAATTAATTTAAAATCGAAAGTAATGATTGGAATTCAACTTTTTAAAATACAGGAATTATATTCAGGGCTACATAGGAAAAATTAATATAGGTAACTGGCCAGCAAATATTGACAATTGACTATAAGTTTCGAAGACTTGGCCTGAATTTTTTTAGAATTTACTGGCCGACAGCTAACACAAGTCAAAACCACTATTTCAATGGCCTTGGTTTGGCGAGTAAACATTTTTTAGAATAATAACATAATATAACTCATTGTCAGTATCCCTATTAATGTAAATTAGAATAATCCGTTAAGCTGTGTATAAAATTAAAATATGATGTAGACGATACGTCCGCAGGTAAAATGATTTAGTGTATAATGGAAACTTCCCCACAATGCTATTAAATTATCCCCACTCGAAAATAATACTCAATCGTTTAGTGTTTCCATGGATGACAAAAAGTTGTGAATGACGTAGTTAAAACGTATACAAGTAGGTATAATTTATCATCTGCAGAAGACGGAGTAATGTATAATACATGCTATTATCTTTGATTTTCATTACAACAGAATTAACACATATAACTTATAAAGGAAGAAAAAACGATACTAATGATGTCGTTCGATTTTTAAAATGTAGAACATGATTTATTAAAAAAAAAAAAATTCTTTGTATTTATTAAGGTATTAATAGTAATTTTTTGTCTCTATGAAGAAATATTTGAATATTACCTAATTAACAATCGATATATGAGTTTATGATCAATTTTTTATCAAATGGTATGAAAAAAAAAAAAAAAATGGTGATATCATAATTTTATTCATACATCAAAATAAAAATGATAAAAAAATTCAAGATGTAATTTAATGTTATCAATTAATCACGTAGGTATACTGATGGATAAGATTTTAATCATACTGAAAAATTTGTGTACTATACTAGAGTATATATCCGCTATAATATAAAAAACGTATTTCATGTTTGATTTAAAATGGTAGGTATTTATTCATTTATAGTCATTCGGTTTATACGAATATTTTGTTATATATTTATTTGATACGCTCGTGTAGAATAAACAATAAATTAAAACTGGTATGTTAGTGTGTAATACAATACCTGTTGGATTTTAGTTAATATACGCCACCGATTAAAATTTCAGAAAATCGGATTTACAAATATTAACAAATATTTAAAATTAATTTCATAAAAAGTTTTCGAAAACACAGATACTTAAAATATTTTCACTCATATTACGATTAATTATATAAATTATATTTCTTAAAAACTCGGTATTTGTTGTTGATATAGCTTAAGGTATATATATACATAAAAATAATAATAAAGCGAGATACATAGTTGTAAATTAAATTTCATAGCTTTAAATAAATTATAAATGTGTCAGATTTTTTTTTAATTAGATTAGAATTAAATGTTTTGAAATTGAATTTGTATGAAATGAATCTATCTCAACAAAAGTGTATCTACAATGTTGTGTTAGTTTTAATATAAATATAGCAAAATTATTGATTGGTGATGATGTGGTCGTTTTTTTTTTAATAAACTGTTGTCTCGTGTTTTTAAATCATTTGGACATTTCACACATTAGAATGATGAATTCTTTTTTTATTCCATAGTTTGTTGTATGATACTGAATTTATTTATTTTTTTTTATTGAACTTAAACTTCGACAACGGCGGCCATAAGCTGAACATGATAAATTATATTACATTTTTAAATACATTTGCTTAACTATTTACAATAGAGGAACTTATATCTATTTATTTATATTATATTTATTTAATTATTTCGGTGCTTTTGAGAAATTGAATGACTTTTTCGGGTTGGCATTCGGGACCAATTATTTGAGAGAGGTTCTCAACTATTTTGCGCTCTTTTATTTTTTCTTCATTTATCTATTATGCTGAATTTAGTAAGTCAGATTGCTTAAAAATAAAAATTAATTATTTTACTGTTGGTAATTAATTTTTTTTCACTATGTATTTATATTTTATGTAACGTAGAATAAGTAATTCTTAAAATTATTGTGAATTGCTGCTAGTATACTGTTAACAAACAAATAATTTCCAAAATGCACCTATTTATTTCATAAAGTTTGAGTTTCAAATTTTGAAACTTAGTACACCAAAGCATCCAGTTTACAATACTTAAGTATCTTCTTATTTTTTCATTGTTAACAGTTTTTTTTCTACACTCAGTAGACCACTGATTTTACATAGGTACATAAAATTAAACATAAATATTGTATAATTGATATTTATTGCATTTTTTTTTATTTGGGAATAACACAATTTTAATATGGTGTAAAGGTCTTATTTAAATTTTAACTACTAATTCTAATAAAAATAATCCATAATTATATTTTAATTTACATAGAAGGGTATTAAATATTTTACGCAGTTTAACAATTTTATTTATAAATTAAATATGTTCGTTCCTATTTACTTAATTGATTATTTGGATATAGTTATTTAAATAATTAAATTGATGACTAAATATTAAAAAGGATATCTGCCTAAATCAAAATACTGTGGTATACTAAGTACTAATAAGTAATAAATGACAACATTTAACTTGATTTTTCACTGTTTTAAATTTTTTTTTTTTTTTCTGAGCGCAGATAAATCGTTAAAGGATCGAATTTTGATGTTAAATTATTTCAATTCATAGCATTGTATTTGAACCTATATTTTTTTCAAAGGCATGTTTTTATGTTATTTATTGAAACAACAATAAAGCTTGACTGAAAACTTTTAGTAGGTATTTGTTTATAAAACATTTTATGTAAACATGTGCATGTGCAGATTTCCATTAATTTAGTATTGTTATCAATGCATTTGACAAAAAATATTTATAGGCTAGCGTAATTATGTTTTTCCAACGCTCAATAATTATTGTAAAATATTTTCAATTATTTTTTCGTGGTACAAATTTTATTAAATTTATAAATTTTTTCCAGAGTAAAAAATGCATTGGGCTTATAGATATGTGGAAAATTAATAAAATGTACAACTGTGTAGTTTAAATGATAGCTAATACGTGTATTTTTATGTTGTCCTTTTATCAGTTCATATATTAATATATAATTATACAATAAAATATGAGTATTTAACGATTTTGACCATTATTATATTATTATTATTATAACGTTTAGATAATAATGTTACGTTTTTGTTTGCAGGTCTGCGTCCGATTTGACTGAGTGCACAGAGGAAGATCCATCCACTGTGCCAGCATCGCTTTCTCGACCGTCGTCACCTAGGGGCCGGGGCTTAGCTTATTTAGCGTCACGACGGAGTAGTCGTGACTCTCAGTTTTCCAACGAGGAACTCGCGCCGCTTAATTTCAATGCCACAGCTCGTGGAAGGCAAAGAAGGACGTCCAATTTTCTGGAGCTTCCGGGTAAGAAATATCGATTGAGCGCGTACAAGATGCTGAAAATCATTAGATTTGTTTGAAAATAAACGAGAGGAAATAATATTAAAAATTTCAAACTGCCTCCGGGACATTTAGTTCGGAATTTAAAATCGTCACGTGAATTTACGGGAAACTATCGATTTGCTTTCGGTTAGTTTTCAACACGATGCAAATTGAAATTTTGCACGCGCCAATATGAGCATTTTTAAAGTTTATTAAATATTATATTACACGTTGATATACACGTTAATACATCATAGCGTAAGGTTAATATATTTATTTTGAGATGTTGAGTCAGTTTCCTAAACAGCATACGTTTTATAATAAGCCAAACTCTTCTACACTTGTACAATAAATATTTTAATGAAATAAACATATGAAAATACGAGGCGTAGTGGGTCAAAATGATCTAAGTGTCAACATAAAATGTTTTTGGTAATAATAAAAAAAAAAAAAAAATATTGAATAACTATTTTATTGTACAGAATCAATGAATATTTGTAGAAAACCATTTTGTAATTAATGGTATAGTACTAGTAGTGTATAGGTTTTTGTTTAACGAATACTTATTGCCCATAAACCGATGAATAAATCAAAATATCAAACCCAAGTTAATATTTGTAATTAAATAAAAATATTATGTTGATATATTTTGTATTATACTTTTTTTATATCTAGGAAAGTATGATTTTATTTTTGATAATATTATACTCGCCGTTGTGAGTTCAATAAGATTGAATAACGTATCATAAATAAGTTTCGTTTATTCACAAATAAACATTGGTATTACGGATGCATTTCAAAAATATTTATACATATCAATAAATTTAAAAAGGAAATGAAGAGATGGATGTAAAACGGAAAATAATGAGATATGAAATATGTATATACGAATGTTTGTGTTATTATAACGAGTGAATGAATATGTTAAAGGGATTAAAAAATGTAAACATCGTTTTTCGTTGGGTAATATTAATTTTCAAATCTCTGTTTTTCACAGTAATATTGCTCCTGAAGATATTCTGAATAAAATGTAGAGTTATAGTTATAAAATATAATTTAATTAAAATTCTTTGAGAAGAAGATGAAGAAAAGAGATCATGCATCGGGTTTAGTTTCATTAAACTAATGCAATCCGCGAATAATGTAGTTGTTTACTTCAGACAGGGCTTGGATGTTTTCTAATTATAAATATAATTTAATTGACTTTTTACACGTAATAATTAGATAAGAAGAATATTTTATTTGGATATTTATAAGAAGCAAAGAAATATCAAATACACAAATTAACATTCAATAGTCCATTTAAAAATTTTGTTATTTTGTTATTATTTAGTATTGCTGATAAAATAATACATTTAAAAACAATAATATGGTAGTAATTTTCAACATATTTATTATCTTTTTAAAACTGTCAATTAATTTCTTTTAAATGAAAATTAATGACAATACTCTGAGAATTGCAATAATTAGTCTAGTTACTTAATAATAGCATATATAATGTCGTATGTGACGTAGCAGGTGTCGACGCGAAGTCGGGGTTTAATTTTAATTCATTGATTTGTATGATAAATTTATACTGTTCGTAGTAACTGACTCATTTTTTATTTGCTTTTATTGAAATAATAGTGAACATATGAACCCAATAATTATGTATTAAGCACCTTTTGAATCTTTTGTTTCTACTTTAAACTATTTATTGACAATAACTTTGAACTATTTTCATCCATCTTTCAATGTTATATACATCGTTATGTCTATTCTAAATAAGATAATTTTAATTACCATTAATATTTTCTAAGTTCGTTTACTCGAATAATTATTAAATTAAAACCTTGATCAAATATCTAACTGTTTTTTACATTTCTGTTTAATATTTTGATCTAAAGCCCATGATTAAATTTTCTAAATAAATATTTGGCTCACTTATATATTTTTATTACATTTCTTACTATATTATCAAAATTGGATTATAACTGTTTTATTGTAATAAGGAAATTAAATATATCATAATTTTATTACTTAGACTTATATAATTGATATAAAATAAATGAATTAGATTATCTACCCCTAGTTAAATTAAATTTACATGTAGCTTTATGTAATAAATAAATAAAAAATATAATCAGTGGTTATTAATCTCGTTCTCGAAAATGTGTTGCGTTTAATAGTGACAGTAAGCAAAAAAAGAGAAATAACATTGAAGTTGTATAACTAATGTTTGAATTATTTATCGAGAAAAACAAGTGTATGTTTGTAAAAATAAAATATAATGAATGGCGTAAGAAGAAATTTGTTGTCTCATTGTAAAGATATTTTTTTTTTCTGTAGAAAAATAACAATAATAAGAAAAAATCTAAGAGGATATTAAAAATAAATAAAAATTATGAATGGTTGGAAATCTTAAAATAAGTTGGATAATTTTTGTAATAACAATATGAGCGGATGACGACATACAAAAGTATAATATAAATAATTAATAGAACTTGTGGTGATAGAATTCATTACAAATATATTTTATATTGATTAAAAGTCGATAACTTTAGTAAATAATAAAGAATAACTGTCAAAATATTGTTACCTGTTGCGTTTGTCCTCTCTTAGACTCTAAAATATGATCTATGGATACACCATTTATGAACTATGCTATTTGAGTAGATCATAAGGTAGAGTAAAATCAGCAAAGTTTATCATGCTTAGTTTAAGTTTTGGGAAAATTCCTTTGTTTACGTCTAAAAAAATGCATAAGTAAATAAAAATAAGAAATGTTGAAACATGGTTGACTGCTGATATAGGTTATTGTTATTTGATACCATGAAAAAGTTTTATACGAAATTGTTTTCTGTCTAAAGAACATATTATCATAATATGGTAATGGTGATGTGACATTCGTATATTTTGAGAATAAAGAATTTCTTTCAGTTAGTTGAAGAAACAAAAAAAAGCCAGACTTATATTTTAATAACACTAGCTTTTTCACTTCGCTTAACTAAAAATGTTACTATTATTATATTTTGATAAGAATGAATTTTAATAATTTTTTTAGGTTGTATTTATATTTATACAATTGATTTAAAATGTATTCATTTAATTTTCATACCATATAATATTTTTTACGCTCTAAAACCTGATCCAATATTTTGTTTTCAATTATAATTATATACAGTACCTTTTACTAATAACATTTTAAGAATATTAATCACCCTCAAATTTATATTATTGAGTTAGTTATTTTAAACGCATATTATATTTACCAATAATTGTTATATATTCGCAACAATTTTCTAAGTTGTCTTTATGTCAGTATCTGAAAACCCAAGTGTGCATGATCAACTACTGATTTTTGAAGTGAATATTGATATAGTAAATAAAGTAAGTAATATAAAAAGGTTATAAAATAAAACAAAAAATTATACTCTATTACAATATTTCAACAGAAAATTTTAATACAATAATATGTTATAAATATTGGTTATGTTTGAAATAGTTTTGATGCTCTTATTACTATCTATATTATTATTAATCTATTATTTTAATAGAATAAATGTTTACCTTAATTTTTCCATTAACTTCATATTATAATATAGTCGTACGTATATTACAATACAAATTAGTATGTTTCACGATTATAAAAAATTAATTCTTATGGTTATTGATATTAATTTTAATAATTTCATTAGAATTGATTATAGGCGTGATATGCTTGAAAATAATCGGACTTTCCAGTTTTGTGAACTGGCAGAGTTCTATAATGTTGAAACGTGAAAAAGATAAATAATGTTTGATAAAACAACTCGGAACACTTAAAAAATTTAGCTTTTGCGTTAACAAAATATTGACTGTAATAATTTAATTTTAGACTGTTGAAGAATAATCTAATTTGAACAATAATAGCTCGAAAAATCTATTATTAAAACAATAAGCTGGATGTTTTCGGACGTTAAAATCAATATGTCATCTAAAAAGTACATTACAGACTTTTAAACTATTCGTTTATAAAATCATTATTCTGTCGTTCGAAATTTTTCTTGGCTAATATATACAATAATTGATTTAATCGGATTTCTATTTTTCACCATAACGCTGTATTATTAGTTGTTTGATTATAGCTGATACTCGTAAATAGATTCACATCTCACGTCAATAATATGTTTTCTTCTGTAAACCACTGCGTTCGTTTTTTTTTTTGCCCGTTGTATTGAAATGTTTGATAAACATGCCTGCGAAACAAAATGGTTTTTCTACGTCTAAATAAATCTGTAGTTTTAAATTCAAACGCGGCCGTTTCACAAAATACACATCCGTATATTGATATTGTAAGTTTGTTCATAAAACGTATAGACTAAAATATAAGATGAGATTAATAATAAAGCGTCGATCGCAACAACAATAATAATAATTTATTGTAATAATAGAATCAACAACGGCAACTGCATGACGCGTGTTCTTCCGATTTTATTTTAAACAACAAAACATTTTATAAAAGTTGAAGGATTTATCGCGGGTCACCGGCCACTATCGAACGCTGTGTGTGTTTTCTGAACGAAAGCCAAATGACAACAGTCAATAAAAACCGTTTGAATAAATAACATATAAAACAATATAATACTATATGTACATTGTTTAGATTCCGTCCGTTGCAAAGTATATATATATATTATACATACATATTCTTTGTTATTTTTTTATTGGTGTTCAAAATTTCTAAGAGTAAAACATCACGGACGCTTTAGAGCGAAAATAATTGTGTGATCCGTCAAAAACACGGTCGTTTTCACATATACCTACAGAGTGAGCACAATATTTGATAATTTTTTTGCCACCGGAGAATTACTTTAGAAAAACACATACCGACAGCATATCATTTAGCATAAATATATAAACGATCGCGTAATAATAACAGCATAGGCGGCAACTGAGAGGTGCACGAAGGGGCAGTTGCACCCCCAAAGAATTAATAGAGAGGGCAAAGATATACTTTTGCTCCCCTTAAAACAATTAACTACAAAACCCGTTATTTCATTATTTCAATAATAAATAAATATTTGTAATATTTTATCTTACTATTATCAAAATGTAATTCCGATTATTAAACATAATAATCGGATAATAATTAAACATAATCTTAAAAGAATCACTGTGTTTAAAGTGTGATGGAAGCATATTACGCATTAGCATACTGTATAGATAGTTATACATTTTTGGGCCTATAGGTATATTAAAAAAAAAAAAAAAAAATATTGTATCAGATTTTTATATTTGCATCGTTTGGTTACTGTAGTTGTACTCTAATTTGTTATTAAATTATTTATTATAGAAAATGTTTTTATTTAGACTTAAAATAATTCAAGTGTTTTTTTTTTTTAAATAAAAATCTTTACTATAAAACATGTTGGTATATAGTTATATTTTTTAATATTTAAGTTATTATTATTTTTTTCATTTGATCTGATGAGTCTAAAAAGAATTTCCCAAAGTGAAATGGAAAAAAAATTAACTAAGGGTGAAATTTAATTTTGAGAGATTTACTATATTTATAGTTAATGTTTGCTCACCCTGAAATTAATGCCAAGTGCCGCCTATGAATAACTGTATGAACTATGAATAGTATTTTATTGTTTTAGTGTGGTTAGAACGAACGAGACCGCATGTCACGTTGCGCACACACGGGGTGTCAGGTATGCAATTTCAGTGCATGCGTGTCGCTGGTAACGTTTTAGTCCCACATTATGGCATTTCTTCCCGCGGGCACGTTCCCCTTTATATTATAATAATATCGACATTATTTTTCATGAATATTTAGATAATTCGATAGATTTCAGTTAAAACTAATCGTTATACATGACCAATACATGTACTATCAAGGACGCATTTCGGATACATAAAAGACTTCTATTTCTGACTGTTGAATAATATTATTTTTTATCGAAGACTTCTGCACAATACTTGTTCAACATTCGCGCGTATCTTATCGTGTTAGAAGAAATCGACCACAATCCGTTCCAACTTCGAAAACTCCTCGTGTACGTCACAATCCCGTTTTGACGTGCTGCAAGTACATGGGTTTTTGAAATATTTTTCTAATATCGGAACCCCGTCCGAGCAAAACGGAGCAAATTTGTTCATGTAAACATCTGCGCGTGGGTCGTCGGTTGTCAACCAGATATTGAAGACGGTATCGGCGAAATTAGACGACTGTCAGTTATTATATGCGCCGACGTCCGGTCTGCCACGCACGGACGTGTTAAGTATTTTGACACACTAATATTATATGGCAAATACCTTACATTTATAGACATTTCCAAAAATCCGATCGAATCGCGAATTACTATTATTTATAATAATATTCGGTCTCGTCCGGGTGAAATTAGGAGAGAAAAAAAAATCGACGGCGAGCTGGTTCGACGTGAATCGTATAAACCATCAAGAGGGGGAGTTTTCGAGACCACGTGTCCTATACAGGCCCGTAACCGGACTAAATTTTCAGATGGGATAAACCAATTTTAGGGGGAGCATTGAAAACAATATTTTTATTTTATTTACCCTGATATCTCATTGAATGAACACAACTGTAATTTTCCATTGAATATCCATGTTTAATAGAATATTTCGGAAATTTACAATAATACATTTATTTTAAAAATACCAAACGAATAATATAGTAAGTATTAAAAATAAAACTTAATTTAGAGTTTATTTATATAATTAAATTATGAACAAAGAGACTGAGAACCGCTGAAAAGACATACCCACCTAAAAGCCTTTCTAATATTTTCAATATTCTTAGAGGGGGCAAAGATTGGGTTTAGGGAGGGCAACGCCCCCTCTGCCCCCCACCGTAGCTACGAGCCTGATCCTATAGCAAAATGGTGCAAAATCATGGTGAAACACTAACGCGTGTTGTAGAGGTACGTTCAGTAGTGACTCGGCGGTGCGTTTCCGTCTCTCACACGCCACATGATACGATAATATACTATATCGTAGGGGCGGCCAAATAGATAAAAAATCTTGTTAAAATTTATTTATAGTAAATTTAATGTTCACCACTGCTGAGAAAATTCGATGGGTGTTCTTCGCACGACGAGTATTCTTCGCATTTCGGGTGTGAAGCTCTTAGTGGGTTTATTGAATTTTAAAGAAACGATAAATCATTTCTTGAATAAAACGATTCTGAACGAGGGAAGTTAATAGTATGAAAAATAAATGTTAGAAAAATGTCCAAAATTTTTTTTTCACATTTTCAAAATTTTCTTGCGCCAAAATCTTTCTTATATGATTTTCTATCTATGTTTAAATTTTCATAAAATTCGGATCAAAAAATG
>JAIPRM010000516.1:0-54244 GCA_025469315.1 Stegophylla sp. TES_Ste_2020
GGTTTCAAAAAGTTTTTGATCGAAACTTTTGGACAAGTATTTCTATACGAAAAATTTTTAACAGAAAAAAAAAAAATAAAAAAAAAAAAATAAATAAACATCATTGTAAAAGCACTAGCTTCTTCACTTTGTTCAGAATCTAAAATATAATAATAATAAATAAATAAATAAATAAATAAACATCATTGTAAAAATATTTTCTAAAAAATGAAAAATTTCCAAAATTTTCGAAATATTGTAGGTACTTAACTTAAATTGATAAAATGTTTTTGAAATTTTCATGAAGTGTCCTCGTGACCATTTTTGTAGTTGGAAAAGTTACAAATTTCTAGCTGTATTATTTTTGAACTTGTGTTAAAAAACAATTTTCAATTTTATGAAAATAACGTTACTAGTATATTATTTTACCGCTTTTTGTCAAGTTTTCGACAGGTTTTCTATGGTTTTAAAAAAATTATTGAGGAATTTGAAAAATGACCTATTAAAAGTACCATCTGTTTATGATTTTGAATCTATAGTTACTGATTGAAACTTATGGAGAAGTATTTCTGTACGAAAAAGTGCTCACAGAAATCGAAATAATAAAAAATAAAAAATAAACATCATTGTGAAATCATAAGCTTCCTCGTTCTACTCAGAATATAAAAAAATAAATAAATATCATTGAAAAAACACTTGCTTTTTCACTTCGTTCAGAATCTATAAGTAAATATAACAATATAAGTATATCTATAATATCAGATAAACATCTTAACACTTTTCGTTTGAATTTTATTTTTATTTATTTTTTTCATAAAATAAAGTTGTGCCTTTGATTGTATTATACTATATATATATATATGTTTATTTTAAATAAAAAAAAATTTTAAATTATTGAATATTTTACTGCTCATGATACCGTGATGAATTTAAGTATATACGTCATGTAAGTATGGAAGTAGATTGTATTTTCAGGAACATAAAAACGAAAAAAAGTGTTAAAATTGAATTATCCAAGTTTGATTAGAAGAGGGAAGTCAGAATTGTTTTGCTACGGAGTGTAAAAATCATAAATATACCACTGTTACGGACAAAATGTTTTAAAAATAATGATCCTAACCTGGAGCTGATAGAAGAATATCTTGTCCGCGCCCAGGAGGTGCAGCAGTTCTATCCACTCGACCAGGCGGACGGACAGGTCCTCGTACAGGAAGTCCAGGCCCTTGACGCACACGGCAAAGTCCTTCTTGACGGCCGGCCGGTTGTAAACGACGCGCAGGTTGTTGGTCGCCTTGTCGCACACGTTCTCCACGAGAGACACGGACGCCGGGACCTGGTGGTAGTGCGACTTGGGCAGCTGGCAGGCGATCAGGTACGGCTGGAAAATGCCCTGCTTGTAGTTGCCCCACTTTTTGTACCAAATGTACTTGTACTCCATCGTCTTGACGATCACCGGCTGCCGGTGGTTTTCGAACCAGAACTGGCAGTGGGTCTTGACGGTCGGCTCGATCCGATTGATCATACCCAGTATGCGGACCGCTGGCCCGATCCGGCTGTATTTGCGCACGTCATAGTACGCGCTGTACAGGTGAAACGATCCGTTCGTAGTGTGCAGCGACTGCCAGTACACGTTGTTGAACTCCAGCTCGTAGATGGACGGGAACTTGGCGCAGCTCTCGTTCTTGTAGTACAGCGCCTTGTTCTTGTTCTCGTTCCAGTAGGACACCGGCAGGTTGGGCAGCCGCTTCTGCACCTGGTCCATGATCAGCTGTTCCGACTGCACCGACACCTTGTCCACCCACGGCTCCACCGTCAGCAGGCTCTCGTACGGTGGTGTCGTTGGCCCCCCTCCGCCGCCGCGAAAGTCCAAAGCGTTCCGCAGCGACATTCCGAGGTCCTGCGCTACGCCACCGCCACCGCTCGACTTCATAGCCAACGGCCGGTCCGATCGCAACAGCGTCACCAACAGTTGTGCCACGCACAGCAGTATGGCCGCCCAGAATATGAGGCGGTACAGCATGCGCCTCAGCATGCCAATTCCGATCAACGCGGCCATACCTGTAACGGGGGGGAAAAAAAAAATTAAAAACAATATAACTTAAGTTTGGGGCGTTTATGCACTAAAAAATTATTAATTCCAAAATGAACCAAATTCGGTCCACTGTTAAAATGTTCAATTCGGTCCGATACATAAACTTTTATAGTCTTACATTTATGTAGTTTGTACCGGTGGTCCGGTCTCGATCCATTCTATGAAAGTAATTTAAATTTGCAGTCCGGTTAGGACCAAAAAAAAGTTTTGTAGTCGCGGTTCGGTTCAAATTCGGTACTTTGATAAAATGTTTAGTCTAGTCCTGTCCTAAAATTACGGACCACGCAGAACACGAGATGGTACCTATAGTGGTTTTTTCATGTCGCATGCGAATCGAATGCAGTCTTTTAAATTGAACTTGATTTATCAACGAATTAATTCAGTTCAATGTTTATTAATTAATCAAATTATTAAGTTTATAATAAATTTTTCTCGTAAATTTGAAAACGTGCATAATATACATACTTATTTAATATTCATATATTATTTGTTACGAACTGCAGTACTGAATTATCGAAATTATATTTTTTCCCTTATCATCAAATACTAAAATAACGACCAAATAGTAATCTAAATAACCACTCATAAAGAAAAAATTTTAAAATATTCTTCAATTTTTAACAAAAATCCTGAGAATATGCAATGAAATCATTACTAAAATAAATAATTTGAGATGCATAAAAATAAGCTCTAGCCTCTAGCTGTAGAATTTTTCTATGTGGTCGAAGCTATAAAATTTTTTATTTATAAGTACATATAATAACAATAAATCTTTAAAGATTTTTGCCCCTGTCCTGTAAGCAGTTATTAAATACCCCGTTGATTAGCTTGAGCCAATCACTACATTAACTTAAAAATTACTTATGGGGAGACTTCTCCCCCCTCATCAATTTCAAATAACAGAATAAAAAAAATAGCATTAATAATAAATGCTTTGTTGAACTTTGTACATTTTATGAAACAAATATTAACTAGGTATATTAATACTCAATTTAATAACTAAAACTAATATCATGCAAATCTAATCTATTGCATGTTTCGCCGTTTTACACAAATTTTTGGAAGTTTTTCTATGTTTTTTAAAAACCCGTAGAGAATATCTAAAAATGAACTATTTAGTGTACCAAGTATAAAATTCTTTACTGCAAACAGTGGAAACGTATGATGAACGATCATATTTTCTATTAGAAAACATGTTTTTTAAATCAAGAGGAAAAAAGTAATTTAAAAATTAAACAATATTAGAAAGCTATAAGATTTTTTTCCATTTTCTCAGAATCTGAAAAATGATTCAATAGATTTCGTTATATTTTATTAATTTTAAAATATTCTGTTTAACGATAGGAATTAATAACTATTAATTTAAAATACATTTTAGCAGCTCAGTTTCTCTAGCTCCCTTTGATACGCTTTTGGAGATATTATGTTTTGTATATTATATTTTGTTAATTTAATAATTAATAGAAAAACAACTATGACCTTAACATAATAATATAAACAATTGTTTAATTTTTTATCTGGTTAGATTATCTTTAGAGAATAATTAAAACACGTTTAAATAGAAGAATCACTTCTAGTTGTTTTAAAATAAAACAAATTAAACGAAGGTAACGTTTTAACCAAATGTGTGGTATTTATGGAAACCGTCGATTTAGAATAATTGATAAATAGGTAGCATTTGGCCCGTTTTCTTTATTATTTTTTCAATTTTGACTTATGATTTTCTCATTATACACATATTTAGATTCTGAGCAAAGTGAAGAAGCTAGTGTATTTACAATGCTATTTATTTTTATTTTTTTTGTCTTTATTTTTATGTACACATGTTTTCGTATACATATAATTGTCCAAAAATTTCGATCAGCAACTTTTTGAAATCAAATTCGCCTCTAAATGACACTTTAACCAGATCAATTTTAGAATTTATCAATAGTTTTCCCAAAATTTGGTGAAAACTTACCGAAAATTGTAAAAAGAGACTCAAAAGCTATCTTTTTTTAACCCAAACTTTATGAGACTTTAAACATAGATAAAAAATATTATAAGAAATATTCTGGCGCAAGAAATTTTTGAAAATGTAAAAAAAAAAAAAAAAAATTAGGAAACTTTTTTGCAACACATTTTTTCTCATCAAATTAATTTTTTATTTTTAGTAAAATTGTCTTTTTTTCTCACCTATACATAATTAATAAGTAAAAACATTAATCGGACAACATAGAATCAATTACATTTGTTATGTTTTTAAAATTATGTGAGTAGGTATTAAATTTTGAGCGAAAAACATATTACGTACCCCGTACCCAACATAGATTAAGAATTGACGTTATGACTGGGAAATATATGATTATGCATTATACAACCGGCTTCATTTATTTTGTAAAATGCTATAATTAATAATTACTTAATAAGTCTACGAGTACATTATGAACCTAGTGGGATATGGTTCATTAGTCGATTGCATTGTGTTTAAATTATTTTTATTAAGATTGTACAACGCTAATAGTGAACGTTTTTCATTGTTTATTTATTTTTTTAAATGTGCCGACATATTTTAAAAGCCAAAAATTTTTCAACGGAAAACAGTTATCTATTTGAATTCGAGTCATCATATCGATTTAAATTACAGGATTATAATACTATAATCCAATAAACTCTATCAATAGGTATATTAATGATAATATTATTTTTTGTAGAAACATAATTTAACATTATAAAAAAATGTTTTGTTACAATGTTTAAATAATAAAGAAGTATGTTGTTTGGGAGAGGGGTAGTTGTTATTGAATTATTTCCTTCGGTCAATAATTTATAGCTATCATTCCAGACAAAATACTAGCAGCAATTAGCTGTATCGTGACTAATAAATGTAAATAACACTCGGTAAAATGAAATATAAATCTCACCTATAATTGTATTTGCTACCGCCGATCGTGCATTATTTCCACGCGGGGGTGACGGACTTCTTCATCGAAACCGGATAATATTTTCGTGGCACGTACGACGACAATGAACGAGTCGATCATGTTTCCGCCAAATTGTCGAAATTCCCAAGGCGTAAGCCGGCTCGAACTCACTACGTCGAGAAACTACGATACACGAGGCCTAGAAAACAAAAACGACTTCATTAAAAATAATTGCATCGTACGAGTAATGTTCAGAATCACATATTGATATTACGGTTCTTGAAAATCAATATTTGTGTATACCGAATTTTACATAGTCGAAATTATGCCGTATCACGTGCTACCATAACGTGTTTTAATAATTTATAGTGTACGAAGTTGCAAATGTTATTTTAATTTTTGGCAAATATTCTAAATAAAAACGAAATTCGCATAAATATTAATTGATGAAAACAACGAGAAGTTGAAAACAATTATTACACAATAACACGTACGTCGTGTACAACCAGTGGAGAATATTATACAGCAGCTCTTCAACAAACTGCCGATCACTACACCATTTTTTATAAATCACAATAACATATCAATATACAATTTTCAGTCTAGTTACACAATATTATTGAAGTTTTTTGCGTTTGCATCATTTCGCTACTGTCATTGTCACTTATTTATTATTATTTTCATTATTATTATTATTGTTATTATTATTATTATTTATATTATTGTCGATATATTTTTTTTCAAAAATAAGAATATGTCATCATTCAAAAGATAACAATTTTTTACGAGTCGGGTCTTGTACCACAGTCCATAGTTCGTTTTTATAAATATTCCCCTCAAAAATGAAAATGCTTGTAATAACGTGGTTTTTATAGATATAAATCATATCTTATTAATATAGTACTTAAACTATATTAATCACCCATTATTATTCTGTGAAAAGAAAACTATGCGATTTTGGGAAACATATTAATCAGTTTTTGTCTCTCCTAGTAAATTAATTATTTTGTAAATATGTAGAGTGTAGTGTAGAGTACGTGGTATTCGAGTCCGTAAGTATTTTTCATTTTTAATAATAAACCTGATTGTTTTTATTTTATGTCAATTATTCGATAGATAAATCGCATTAACTAAACGGCATACGGTATACGCTTTTTTACATTCTAAGTGGAGTGAAGAAGCTAGTATTTTTACATGAATGTTTATTTATTTATTTTTTTATGTGTACACGTTTTGTGTAAAAATATTTGTCCAAAAGTTTCGAATAGCAACTTTTTGAATCAAAATTTTATTCAATTATAGGTAAGCTTAGGTGGTAAGTTTTCGAATTTTCATATTTTTTTTCTAAAATTTGGTAAAAACTATCCAACATTTTATAAAAACGCCTTTAAAACTTTTTTTTTTTTAATTGTAAATTAGTAAAAATTTAAATTTAGACAGACAATAATATAGAAAATATTTTGGCGAAAAGAAATTGTGAAAGTGTGATTTTTTTTTTAACACTTTTTCTATCAAATATATTTTTTATTTTTCTCAGTTAATAGTGGAATATAAAACTGGCCGTGTTCAATATATATAATATACATATATTGTAATATTAATAAACTTTATACATTTTAAGAAAAATTTTTGTTTATAAACTAAAGCTCCATTCAAAATCGTTTTATTTAAGAAATTATTTATCGTTTCCTTCTTTGAAATTTAACACATTCATTAAATCCCACCCGAGGAGTGAATAATACTCAATACCCATGGTACCAAGTATGTCTAGATTTTTTTTTAAAATCTTATTTATCAAGGGAAATCAATATGACAACAACACGCTTAATACACATAATTAATAATAATACATAACGAGGTGGCTTAGAATTGCACATTATTGAACACAAATTATTCAAACTTAAATTTCACAACGTTACAAAACTATTCAATAGAAAATACACGTATTTGTTTTCAGTCAGACTAGTCCGTCTGGTCGACTAGAGACTAGTCAAATCGATAAATGTCGTTTGAACCGAGCTTCTTGGAGATATTAATTAGATCTGTTCTGATAATATTATATCGGGATAATATATTTAGTAAATACCGTATTTAATAGTAACCTATGTATAATAGTATTCATGGAATACGTAATTAATACATTTGATAAGCTGATATAACGTCATGTAAACAAGCTATACTTTCAATTCAATAAAAATCAGTTCTGTTGAAAATTAAATCAGTTGACTAAGTTATTTTTGATAAATAAATAATTTTAACTCGACCTAGTTCTTTTGTTAAAATTAGAATATTGTTTCTAACAATAAATTTACAAATGTTAACAACAAAATTCTGTACACAAATATTTGTATTCGTGCATTTATTTTTTGACGAAAATCAGTCACGTTTTTACGTGAATAACGTTATTATAGCAATACTTCCACGAGAACGGTTAAGAATAATAAAAAAAAGTAACTTTTAACTCATTTCAGTAATTATTTTCCTAAAAAATGTTACAATACCTAAACGAAATTGGAGTTAATGAGAATTACAATTCAGAAGAAAATATTAATACATCTCTATGTAGGAATTTTATATATTATGGAATAGACAATTCAATAATAGAGTTGACTAATTTGAACAGTGATTGAATAAAATACCAAGTTTTTTTTTTAAGTATCCTGATAATTACAATGTTAGTGAACTGGACTTATGATATTCTGAATGAATAAATCTCGATAATATGTTTGAATTTAAATTGATTAACTTCTAATCTAATGAAATATAACATTTGGAAAATAATAATTGTTAATACGAGAAAACGTTTAAAAAATTAATATAATTTGACCACCCTCGAAAAAATATAGTGATAACTGCGGATATTTTGAAAGTTTGGAACCAACTTTCAGATATATTTCATATTTTAAATATAAAATTAATCAAAATAGTGGAATACCAATGCTTAGTTACAGTTACAGTTTTAGTACAGGAGTGTAAAAAAAAATATATATACCTATACATAAATTTTTGACGGGTTAGGGATTGAGGGTTGGCTTAAGATTATACTTGTACTAATACAAAGAAATATTAAAATTAACACAAGTTCAGTAGTACAAATATTTTATTCTAGTTTGAAAATGAAGTCTCTTTAAACTTCCGTTTTTATTATTATATGTTAAATTTCACTTTTTTTAAAAAAAAAAGAAACATCAGGAACACATTTAACAATTAAAATTTTAAATAAATTGAAAAAATTTTAAATAATCAATATTAAAACACACAATTTTATACTTAATACAAAATCAATTATATTTGTTGTAATAAAAATATGCTAGTAGGAATTCTATATCATAATACGAGTAATATAATTAACATAGGTATATTATATTTTATTTATTTTTTATGCAACTGCAGTAATTATACATATCTAATAATATCTGTTTTTAATATTATTGTGGGCATTACTGAATTTGAACTGAACCCTATTTTAATATAAATGCAACTATTTCATGAATGAAGTACAAGAAATTCATGTTGTAATTAGTATTTGGTTATTTATTTGCGAGATTAAAAAATGTTTACGCAGGTAAATTTGGCATAAAATTGAAACTTTTTTTATTTTGACGCGAACGAACTATACCAGAATTAGAAAAAGCTTTTTTGGCGCAAACGGGCCATACCAACTAGGTAGCGAGGTACTCAATCCGAGTCTGAGTCCAATGTCGAGAATTGAAGTTAAAAACTGGGTATTAAGTTCTATCACCTGCAGCATCCGGTCGATTTTTTTTAATAATTATATACCAAATGTCCATACACATCATATTATTATGTGCGTGCATATTGAATAATTTTAAAACGTATAAAACTGTATAGTTCTTTTATTCCAAAGCGTAACTGGCCACTGTTGCACGAAAGTATAGGATTAGAAATAATAAAAAAAAAATAAAATAAAAAAAATAATTGAGCGATTAATATTTTAATAACATTATGAATAAAAAAAAAAACACAAAACGTTGAACGAAATTTGATCAAACACTGGCTCACCTACTCATTAATTACGATTGGTTTTTTTTTTTTTTTACGCGATTTTCTTTCTCGTCAATGATTTCAAAAGTAATAATTAAATATTCCGTATTAAAAAAAATGAATTCGTTATTTTGTTCCAAAGGATGCACTTTTACTCGTCCTTCGTGTTTTATTTACAAATTATTATTATTCGTATCAATTATCGTTCCGATCCGTTGAGTCGCAGGTTTCTACATACGACAAACATTCGTGTACTTAGTTAAAAATGCAATAGTTCGTTTTCTTATAGTTCTTAATCTTCATCAACGCTTCGTTCGCGCGCCGTTTCTTGATTTCCAAATGTATTTCACAAAAGCAGTAACGATGTTGTCTATGATAAATAGCGCGAAATAACAATTGCAATTATGTTAATAAAGGTTACAATTAAGTAGATTTGTCAATACGAATATTTCAAAAATTAATTCGTAACCCGTTAATGCTACGGTATATGGGTAAGCAGTTCGAATAATAAACGCATTATTCAGGGTGTGCTTTTTATTGTGGCCTTGCTACTTGCGAAATCTGGTCTATACGACCCTACGGTTTATTCCAAATAAATAAAAAAAAAAAAAATATTCATGAATTATTATTATTATTATTATATTATTATTCATTTTTTTATTTCTTAGATAGAGGCCGTTTATCAGCGGGTTATAGTTTATCGTGTAAAACCAATGCTTGGAAGTAATGTGTTTCAAAGTTACTAAAAATCACTAATTTTTAGCTTAACGATTTCCAGTTATCACAAATAATAAGAAAGTTACTTTAACATTTTAAAGAGATACAATGATCTGGAGATGTTGATTATTTTTTGTTCTTGATGTTATTAAGGAATCCGCTGGCAAACTAATTAATATCAAGAGTGAATACACCAATATTACTCTAAATAATTCTTTCCAAGAAAGTAAAAAAAGAAACAAATATTTAGAACAACGTAATCTTAAGAAGTTCCAAGAGTGACAAACATTTTGAGATGACATTATTAAAATTAAATTACTTATTGAATAAGATATAAACTATACTTTAGTATACATAATATTTTATTTAAAAGGTATCTACATAAAATATCAATTGAATATTATTTTTAAAATTTAAAAATTAAACCTACCAATAATTTTCTGGTAAGTGACTTTATAAAATAATTTTATTCATTTTATTATTATATTATTTTTAAGTAATTAATAACTTGACCTGTTTTTGTTCAAAGTAATGAATAGCTATATTACTAAATCAAAGAGTGATGAACTGCAGAAACTTAAGTTAGTTAGACAGTTACTAAAATTTCATAACTAGTGAGCTCGAATTTTTCCGAATGAAATATTTTCCACAAACCGAAAATTAAACGTTTAAAACTTTGTAGACAACATATTGATGAGCGAATAAATTCATTATTACCACATTTTACCTAAACATATGTTTGAGTCGTTTCTACTGTGGATAATTTTTTAAAAATTATTTAGAGTCGATTGATGAATGGCGTAGACAAAAATAAAAACTCGTAAGCAAACTAAAAATTGGCTGGATTTTTAAAAAAAAAAATTCATTAAGCGAAACGTATATACAATACATGTTTTAAAGAGAGACAACTTTAAATAGAAACCATATATATATATATATATATATATATACATATAAACAGGTTATATACAGGGAATCTCACTGAAGATTTGACCATTTTGATATAACTTGAAATAATGGAAATAATGGAGATAATCAAATTATGTTTTTATTTTTATTAAAACTCACAGAGACAAGGCTCACAAGTATTTTATATTTATATTGAGTTTAATGTTTTGGTAAAAAAAATTAAAAAATGGATTTTTTATCGAACAATTTTAGAACAATCATAATTATTAGTTACCCACAAATTTAATGAGTAGGAACAATAATGTACAATAAGTACTTTATAGTGTACCTAAGAAACTACATTATCCTAAAAACTTAAATTTGAACAATTCAAAAACCACTCATTGGGATTTTGATTTTAATACATCAAAATCCATAGAAAAATAAGGGATTACCATTCGAAAAAACGCCACAGGACATTCTTAAGGTATCATGAAAAAAAAAATTATGGAAAACATAGTTTTTATAGTAACTTGCACATTCCAGAAAAAAAAATACAAATTTTTGCATTTTTATGGCTAAAAAAGAGGGTAAACATGCACAATAAATCACCATGTATTTATAATATTTAGAAATAAATTGTAAGTATTAAAATAAAAATCTTTTTTTGAAATATTTATGCTACTCGGTACAATTTATAAAATATATCGTTCAATAAAATTATTTTTACCAAATATTTTTTTTAACATCATAAAATACTATATCAGTATCGGTTTTCTTTCATATTTATAAAAACTATACTACTATAGTTACAATAATGAGTTTATTGCAATTATCTTTATTTCATATTAATAGCATAAATATAACACATAGTTATACTATTAGGAACGGGGATTTACCACTAAGATAAAAAGTCAATAACGGAAAAAATTTACGAAGACCAAGACAACAAATTATTATGGATAGTAGAAAACTTTGAAAATATGAAGTCAAAAGTGCAGTATTAAATGAATTACACTTTACACAGAACCTTAAACTTTAAATTTGAAACTTTTTCCAATTTTAAACTAACTTAAAATCATTTTAATTTAATTCTTGGGTGGTTAAATTTTTTAAGTATAATAATCAAACTTCATTTTTATTTTTAAACCAAACTAATTTTATTTGAATATTTTAATAGTAAATGTGTGATGTTAATTTTTTAAAAAGATGTTTTTGATAAGAGATATTTTGCAGTAGAAATATATTTTTTCTTTTTAAATAAATATTCATTAAAAAAATAATTAAATTAGAAAAAAAAAATAATTCCTTAAATATAATTCCTCCTTAACATAAATTCATGGCCCTCCGCCTGTATTTTTTATCTACGACACCAAATGATGATGGCAAGTACATAGACGTGAGATAGTAACTACAGTGTCACGGCTAACCTTTTCTAGCTCTTGCCTTCTATTGAAATTTTCGTGTATACCACCGAACGCGTGACAGAATTGAAATAATTAAATTAATCTAATCACATTGTATACATTATCCTTGACAGACATATAGTTCCTATTGCAGCAGATATCAATCCCGATATTTAATAAATACATTTGCAGTAGTGATGTATGGTATCTGTATATATGTATTTGGTATGCCGATAATTGAGCATCGAAAATTTCTCGCATTATTATAAACTATTGAAGTACAGAAAAAGAGCCCCGAAAATGCCATTAATCGAAATAACGTACTTAAAAATCCGGACATACTTCGCACCCTGGGTATTTTTCGCTTCTTTAGCGGGACTTGGTACGTATGTGTTAAATTTTGAAAAAAAAAAAGATAAATCATTCAACAAATACAACGAAACGGTTCTGAGTGGACTGAGTGGAGCTTTAGTTTATATAAGACAAATATTTTACACAAAAATTATGAAGTTTATAAATTATTATTACAAAGAAAATTATTCTTAATCAGCCGGTTTTATATTCTACTATTAACTGAGAACAGGGAAAATAAAATTATGAGAAAATAAGTGCAAAAACAAAATTACATTTAGGTATCAAATATTTTTTTTTATCAAAATATTTTACATATTATTGTCTATCTATCTATATTTAAATTTTCATAAAGTTAGGATTTTTTTTTTAATTACATTTTTGTCATATTTTGGAAAACTATTGAGAATTTTTAAAAATTACCTCTCAAAAAGTACCTTCTAGATTCTAGAACAAAATTCTGATTAAAAAAGTTGCTGGTCAAGACATTCGGACCATAAGCGCAACTAGAACAAAATATTTGGGGGGGCTAAAATGATTATTTATTGATTTAGCCCCCGCAAAATACATTAACCTTTGGCAATTTTCAAAAAATCTAGGGGGCTATGAGTGGTTTTGAGGGGGCTTAGCCCCCCTAAGCCCCCACCTAGTTGCGCCTATGATTCGGACAAGCTTTTTTTATAGAAAACCTCATATACATCAACATAAGTAAATAAATATCATCGTAAAAACCTAGTTTCTTCGCTCATTCGGTATCTAAAAATCAATTATGTAGTGTGTAAATATGCATCAAAAATGTAAAAAATAGTGAAAAATGTAAAACGAATATTCAACTTTTAAAATATCTGTTATGTGAAAAGAATTATGTACTTGGAATGTATTGTCTTAGAAAACCCCTAAAAAATTCACATTAAAATACTGGGATCCTAACCTTTTACTTATTTAAGGTGTTATATTAAAGTCGTAATAAAAATACAGAAAACTTAATGGAAAAAAAAAAAAAAAAAAATTAATAAAATATTTCTGTGACCATAATAATTGTATGTCCTACACCCAATTTTCCGAGCTCAATATGCCATACGCATCCATGATCTATGTATTGACGTACTACGTAGTAAATAACATTAACAGAAGTATTGAAACTACATTGAATCGGTCAATAATAGTGTACAGTGTACCTACATGTACTATATAACTAGAGACAATATTTAAATTAGAAAATCAATCGATTTTTATAGTGCATTTTTAGACTTAATATTATAGGACTCGAGGGGTATACGCTATACACGTATGTTATATTATGTATTATTATAATATATATCTATACATATATATAATTGTATTATGTCCACAGTCGAACGTTATTATAATAATTGAATGGAAGTCACAGTGGAAACAGACGGACGATATACCTAGGTACAGGTATACAGTAAAAGTATTGTACAACAAACTTAGCGCATTGTCTCGGTCGTCCATGGACGTTTGTTCCGTTCAATTTCAGACCACAGAATCACGGCGGCGTGCAGACGATATAATTATATTATGTTATATGCACAGGTACGTCATCAAAACATCGTGTGAAGGTTACGTATATAATAATAACAATATTACGCGTAGCAGTGACCTAGCAGCAACTGGTGTGTATTATATTATACCGTCGCACTTCTGTACACATTGAATGTGAAGATCGCGCAAGACGCTACGACGACGACAACGACAACGACGATTCTTTGGAGAACGTTGAGGGCCGCCGCCGGCCGAAATACGATTTAATTCCATTCTTTTTTACACTTCTGCGTTGCCGATGCAATTACACAGAACTCGAGTATAATATTATAATATTGTGCACGTAGGTATTGTAATTTGCTCGAACGAACCGTCGTCGCGCGGAAAACATCTGCTGCGTGGCGTTCGATTCGAATGGATAATTTCCCCGGCACGCTAAGGTCATAAAGTGTAAATACATTATTATTATTATTATTTGTAGGTAAAATAAAACACGTCTACAAAGTTCTGAGACGATTTGCGGTCGTTCGGCGTCCGATATAAAAGAAACCGCGTAAGAATGCAGCGGACACACACGTATAATAATGTAGAGGAATAATATTAATATAACGTAATAATATTTGAGAAGCCGTAAACGATGAATATAGAGGAAAATATGACGCGTTTCCCGTTTGACAGTGGAAATATGCGATTGGTTCATTGGTTATCGCTAACGTCGAAAACGCATTGTCTTCCGTGACGAGAAACAAAAAATAATAATAATACGATTGTAATAATAATAATAATAATAATAATAATAATAATAATAATAATAATAATAATAATAATAATAATAATGATAAGTATTATTATAGTGGTTATATTTTTTTCCTATTGATAAAATATAGTTTTTTCCACGTCTCTCGCCTAACAGTTTGGACGAGTGATGTCTAAATGAAATGTAGAGCAGATGTATAAAAAAAAAAAAAAAACGTTGCGTGATTTGAATTTAGATTTCGGCTGTTAATGGAAATTTGCAGAAATGCGTTGTCGTATTTATAAATAATGAATAATAGCACAAAAACGTCAAAACTATATTAATATTTCAGTTTGCGGTTTAGATAATATAAATTACGCTTTTAGGTACCGTAATAAAAAAATAAAAAAATCGTTGAGTGTTTATATAATCTATATGTGTAGGCGTACGGTATAAATATATAATACATATGCAATACACATAATATACGTGATTTCATATGTTAATTTTTCATTTACTTCCACCACAGTATTTTATAAACAATCATGATTAAAAAATAATACAGTCCAAATTTAGCATATTCTAGTAACATAAAAATGTTGATGTATGTTAACTTGTCAAAATTTACAAAAAAAAAATTTCCAATCCCACTATAAGTTTGTCCTACTTACGTCAATGGTCTTATATTATTTAAACATTGTGCAAGTTCATAATAAATATTGGATTTTTTGATAAGTTTTACATTAACCATAGAATATTTTCAACGTTTAGCACCAATGGTAATAACAATAATAACACTACCTAACGTTTTCTCTGTTTAAATGTACATTTTGTAAACATTATGTATTGTTCGTTTTACTTGTTTTCATAAATTTAACGTGGCGGTCGATTTCCGTGAAATCGGATTTTAAATGTTATTAAAACATTTAATCGGAACGTTGAGTGTCATATCCGTTGATCCGAGTGTACAAAACAACGCATAATAATAAATTGTTTGCTTTTAATGAAGAAGAAATATAAATCACTTCTTTTTATTTATCGATATGCCTCCATTTTATAGACTGAATTTTATATAAATCAATAGTTCATAGTAATTTTACAACAATTAAAATTTCTGGTTAAAACCGGCAATTAAACGATTACCTAAAGCGTATGCGATAGTAATTAATATAAGTACGTTAAAGTAGTGAAAACACAATAATATGACGATTATTTTATATTATTGTAATGAAACACTCCACGCACAAGAAATAGAAATTTTCGATTCACAGTAGAAAAAATGCAGCTAATATTTTGAACTACGAGTATTATTAACTCTTGGGGTAGGACTATGATGGAAGGATGCGTTGAATTATAAAGAAGTGATAAAAAAATTATTCAATAAAGCGATTTTGAGCAACGCGCAGTAGTCAAAAATCACTATTTAGGTGATTCAAGAACCATAGGAGTGTCTATGGGGAAGGTAGGGTGCGCAGCTGCCTCTTCAGCGATATCGGTGACCTGTGATCTATTATACTATCAAAATTATCCAAAATAGAGTGGACTAGATTCAGGAAATAATTATCCTAGGTTATATTAGTTTTAGTATACATTGCAATTCCGTAAATGAGTTTATTATTAAATTTCAATTAACTTTTATATTAAAACGTGTCGAATGACGATTGTACATTTAAGCAATGATGTTATTATAATGTGGTACACAAAATGTTTTAATTATTTTTAACAATATTAAAAACATAGTTTATTATAATTTTATGGTTTATTATGTAGATAATTTTATTTAAACTTAATGAACATATTCACTTAACTGACCGCTTTGTAGAGGGAAATTGTACAATTTCATACTGAGTACATGCAGATACTGTAATGAGAATTGTGCAGCTTTGAATAAATTTTATTAAAATTAGCTTATAAATACATTTTTGGAGGATTTTGGTACATTTTGTTGACAGTGCATATCGTTTTCAAATTTATTATAATTTTGGTATAATCACAGTACTGTTTTTGATCACATTATATTAGAATTTTTAAATAATTTATATATATACACTTTTTTTGTTACACCCAAATAAACTATTTTTCGACAAGCGAAATGTGAAATAATATGAAAAATGTGTGAAATAAAAAAAAAAAATTTATAAAAGCGCAATAATCATGTTTTTTTAACCAATTTTCTTTATTATAATAAATAAAAAATATGCTTTATTACTATTATTATAAAAATATTAAAATAACTTTTTTTTGTTAATGTAAAATACATACTTATTTTCATTCCACTTTTAAAGAGTAAAGCCCCGTCCACACCAAAGAAAAACATTGCTGCCGACAATGTTTCGATGTCTTTGATGTTTACCGCCATTAGACGGGAAGCAAAATTTTGTCGGCAACAAATGTATGTTTCTTGGTGTGGACAGGGCTTAAACTATTAAAACAGCTAAGAACAAAGAAAAATATTTTACGATATAAGAACAACGTAGGAATGAGTTGAACTAGTGTTTTTGAATATCAATTTTTATCAATATTTATCTATTCAGAATAACTTTGCCGACATCATCGAACCCAATCACGATAAAATATTGTTGAATATGATACTATCAATTTAAAAAATAATTCAATAAAATACTTTTGATCTTCTATTTAATTATTTTCTACCCTTGTTCGACGCTTCAGTATAATATACTAGAATGTTGTATAGTTTTATGAGCACATTTAACAATATAAAAACAGAATCCACGTCGATTCAATTATTCATAAAATTGATCATTTTTGTCGTGTTATGGTATCTGAAATTCATATAATTTTACTCAACTATTTTTAACGAAAACGCGAATATTAAATAGAGTATAAACTCGTTTAAAATCAAAATAATAATGAAAAAAATCTACCAATTTTTATATTAACAACTATTGTACGTAAGAAATTACTCGGTCAGTCAATTTATGAATATTTTTTATATAGATGAAAAAAACTTGAGGAGAATTTTTGTGCAAAAAAATATGCTGAGCGCACTGTAAATATAATACATTTTTTTAAGGATTTGATTGAAAAAAAAAATCGTTTTTGTACAAATTCTAACTACCTATGAGATCTTATAGTAAATTTGAAATCAATTGATTATTTTTTAGATTATTCTCCGCAGTTAGAAATGTAATATCATATGAGTAAAAACTAAAATTATATTCAATTATCAGCTCATATATAAAGGTTCAAAAATGTAATTAGAAAAAAACAAAGATATTTTCAAAAGTCTACATTTATCCAAAATATTGTCCTATTCTTTTAGAAAGCTTAACCCTGTTTGGTTTACACTATTTGTTAATAATGGGTGAACATTTCAAGTTTTTAGCATATTTATGTTATTTATATTATTTTTATGAGTTATGATTAAAGAGTTAAAAATTGATTTCATGAAAATTTAGTTTATGGCATGTTTTTCAGATTTTCTGTATTTTTTCCTTGATTTCGGAAAAAATGTTTGAGATTAAAGAAAAATAACTTTTTTAAAATACAATATTAACAAAATTATACACTAGAAACATAATCTAAACATACTTATCCGAAAAATATATAGAAAATAAATGAAAAAAATATAGGGGGAAAAATAACAATCTTATAAATCTGTTAGTTCCTTCGCATCGTTCATATCTAAAAAAAAGAAGTTATACGAAGAAAGTCTTATTATAAAGTGAATGTCATAATATTATTATACGTAGGTACGTTAGATAAGCCATCGATACTTCGGATGCGCCGCTGCAGAGCCGAGATTGTCTCGACCATTGGCGTAAATCGCAAAAGAAAAGATGAGGATTTGGTATTCCCGACCTTGAAATTTTTTCATTATATACACATAATATGGTGTACATGAAATACCTACTGGTTAAACGCGCAAAGTCTCAAACAAACGGACAGTTGTATACTTAAGGCGTGACAATATAGTGCGTACGAATATAGACAACACGTGCAGAGGCATATTAAGGAATTTTAAAAGGGACCGGATATATATGGATGGGTTATAGAACAACAACACACATTTAAACGATACATTATCACAGTGATGGCTTTAGGGAAGGGTCCATGGGGGTTATGGCCTCCTACAAATAAAATTCCTAGAAAAAATAAACTATCTTTAACTATTTAGTATAATAAATTTTTTTCTTCCGAAATTTACAATCGATATGTTAAATTGAACATTAATGCAATATATTTGTGTGCATCTTGTTGTTTTTATAAATAACAATGACTTTCGATATTTTTATTTTTAAGGGTGAAATCTACTTATGTGTAATTTTTGTGTATATTTTGTTTTTTTTTTTACAACTCCCAATGAAGTACCTACATAGTAAGATGTATTTGGTTATTTAAGTATATGACACTATGATTCTGAAGCCTCCTAATATCACAGTTCACAGGTATAGATGATATACTCCATCATTTGTAGTTCCCAAGAAAATTGTTTACAATAAATAAATAAATTTTATTATAGTTATGACTAGGATGTTGGTTTTAATGATCTAAATTTTAGACCATTAAGATCCACTAGGAGTGAAGAATATTCATGGTGCGAAGTATGTCCAGCTTTTTAGCTTTTTTTTTTATTTTCATTTTGCACATGCAAGAGAGAAAAAAATTGATTATTGTTGTGGGTTGTCAAAGTTAAAAAAAAATGTAATAGAGTGGTATCATAAAAAATGCCTGCTCTAAAAACACAAAAACTCATTTAAAAACTATGCATTAATGCATCAAAAAATTACTTTATAAAATATACGTACTGAAATTTTTTTTAAGGAATTTAAAGACAATGTTTATTCGTTTATAAATCAAGTATTCATAGACGTATTTAAGGAGAAGACAGAAGAGGTGATTGCCTCGGACAGAAATTTTAAAGGGCAGCATTATTTAATACGACGATGTACCGTTTAAATGCAATGGTTATCGTTTTGGATTATTTATCAATGGAATATTATATACAAAATATTAATTTGATTTGAAGAGATGTAGGTAAATATCGCATTTAGAATATAGGTATGCTTATATAGGTACCTAATATATTGTATGTACCTACGAGTTTGTTGTCCTGTAGTGTCTGAACGTTCTCTAGAGAGGTCTAATGTTTTTAAAAGAATTAATGTACTTGTACTCTGACTGATTAACGCTTGGCATCTCCATATTAAATATTCAACTGGACAATATAAAAAATATAGAACATAATGGTGTGGTAAAATATGGGCACCTAGAGTTGTTCTAATAATCTCTTAAAAAATCAAAGTATTTTTACGTGAAAGACAAATAAACATAAAATAAAAATGTGTACACACTGAGTTTACTCTTTAATTCACTTTCACGAAAAAAATATTATTCTAACAAAAATTATAAGTTTTAATGGGGAAAAGGTTAAAAAAAAAAAGTACTTGGATATCTGAATATCGTACGTTTCTGTAAATACATATAATATATTATATAAATATATATAAATGTAAGAAAAAGCTTGGTCTCAAATTCTGTACAACTCGCATATTAGTTAGATTTTTTAGATTAATTAGCAAGCAAAAAGTAAACTAAAAATGTATTAAAAAAAATTACGAGTAATACAGCAATAATTTAAGTGTATTCTAGGACTTTCTCGTTTAAAGAGCATACTTATTTATGTTAAGTGAATGCGGCAAAATGTCCGTGGTATTTCAATAGAAACAATAGTTATTTCAGAGATTACCTCGTTATCGATCAAATTAATTAAAAAAAGCCGGACATACTTCGCACGATGGGTGTTCTTCGCACGACGGGTGGAATTCTCTTGACAGGTGTATTTAATAAGAAACGATAAATCATTTCTTCAATAAAACGATTCTGAACTAAGGAAGTTAATAATATAAAAAATAAATGAGAAAAAAAAAATGTTAGAAAAATATCCAAAATTTTTTTTTCTCATTTTCAAAATTTTCTTGCGCAAAATCTTTCTTATATTATTTTCTATCTATATTTAATTTTTCATGTAGTTTGGATCAAAAAATGATGGTTTCCGAATCGTTTTTGTCAAATTTTGGGTAGCTTTTTCCCTCCAAAAAAAAATTGAAGCATTGAGAAATTCAGAAAATGACCTATCTAAAGTATAATCTAGAAGCAAATCAGGTTTCAAAAAGTTAATAATTAAAACTTTTGGACAAGTATTTCCATACAAAAAGTTGTACACAGAAAAAAAAAAAAAAATAAATAAATAAACATCATTGTAAAAACGCTAGCTTCTTCACTTCGTTCAGAATCTAAAATTATCTATAGTCTTCTGGGGTGTGGATCCAGGTAATAAGTACGAGCTCTAAATTACTGAGACAGTTCTTTACTCTCGACTCCCGCGTGATTTTGTAGCTTTATTTTTACGAAATTCGTCCATAGTTCGATCTATTGCCGTATTCGTATAATATATTTATTCAGACCATTTTTATACCTATTTGTTAACATTTTTTAACGATATTATCGTCAAACCTGTGCTTAAAACGTGTGAAATACATTAAATTTTACAGTATATTAATGTAGTTTGGAAATTATGCATTGCACTCATTAGTCTCATTCAGTATAAAATAAACCAACATAAAAAAAATTGATTTTTTATAATTAATACTATGAATAAGTAACTATAAAATGGATTAAATGGCTTTTTTTTAAAAATGAAAATAAATTATTTTAAAATTTATTTTCTTTGTAAATCGTGGGAAAATGGTCATTAGTCATATACATATATATATGTACATATTATAAGTATATTTTATTTAAAAAGACTTACAGAAAAATACAATACAAAATCTAAATATGCCTGCATCATATTAAGAATTAGTGCTACTGAATTTCGAATTAATATGCGTACAGTAAATGATTCTATATTTAGAATTTAGAACACATATTATGTGAATTTTCAAGTACGTATTTAAATATTTTCTGAAGAATATATCCACCGATGTTTTATAGGGTATATCATCAAGCATATTTTAATATGTTATAAAAAATAAAGCACATATTAGAATTTAAGAGCATTTAAAACCACCCTTTAGTTATAACGAAAAATTAATCGAATATCCGGGCCATATGTTTTAAGTCCTTATTGAAATAACATGATATCTTAAGGATATTCTTAGTGTATTAGTATTGTTAAATTATTAATCACCGAAATCAAATTACTTTAACTAAAAAAAGTGGGTCTATACTTAAAGTATACTTAATAACACGAAAACATATTATGTACGCAGGCAAAAAAGATAGTAAATACTAACAATAATATACTCTGTGCATGTTTTGTGACAACACGTATGTCCATCCGTGACCGAACCCTGTAATTAAGCCACGAGTCTTATTAATTTTGTGTATTCGTTTTTTTTTTATGCATGACCATTTACCTATTCGAGATTCGTAATGATTCCGGTTATGCTCGGTTTACTGTAAATATCAAATAACCTACTGTTTACACTATATTTTAAACTCTGAGTATACACGTCCGCGATAATGAGAGATTTTTAAACGTTTTACGTGATCAACCTTGAATTATTACGACCTTAAGTACCTGCTGTGTACATTGTATACTGTAAAAAAAAAAAATAAATAAAAACGCGAAGTGAATAGCGTTAGGGGAAAATATATAACGCCGTTAATCCGCACAGACAATGGGTACTGTTACAGAGCTATCACCCACATACTAATCGAATATAGTGAATATTATTTTAGCATTATCGAAGTGTTATCATCTTTTTTTTCCCGTGATAACAAAGTTTTTATTACAAATGTCTCGTATTTCTGGGAAATGTATTCGTCGGATACATATTTAGGACGCGACGGCATCACAATCACTGCTGTTGCTATGACGTCACAATGATAATATGACTATAACTATTTTTGGGGATTGCTCTAGTAAAGTGCATTCCAAGTAGGTACATTTCAGATTTGTTTTATGTGCCTAACATTAAAAATAGAACATTTATTTTAAATTTCAATGTCATTTTATTACAATATGCCTACAGGTTTTTAGTGTAAAACTCAAAACTCAAACTATTATTTGAAGGTATTTAGTTTTTATGACATTTGCTTGAATAATCTGAGATAATCCTCGTTGAAAAAAATGTTGGCCATTCTTAATTTACCTACAGATTATGACCTTCAGGAGGATTGAACGCATATTTTGAAAAAAGTTTTAGTACACGAAAGAATATTCAAAGAAAAAATAAGTATGAATAAAATATATACATGAAAATGTTTAAATTATCTTTAATCTATAGGCATAAAATTATGAAACTAGAGTAACTTGTCTGACATGAATTTGCCTAGTTATAAATATTATCTTTTAAACTCGAGTTGTTCAATGAAGTACTGCCATAAAATATAAGTAAGTATTTTTTAATAATGCCATTAAATAATACTCGATCCTTATTTATATTGTTTTCCGGGCCAGTATTATTTAGCCCCAATCCGTCCCTTTGTGTACTTAAAGCGTGTCAAGTAGCATAAATTAACTAAATTACGAGTCAAATTAATTTGTATTCAATAAAAAAAGAAAACTATGCATAACAATAATCACGATTCGAATCATAGTGTCATTTCAACGTACACATTTCATACTTACATTATATAATAATTATAAATTCGAGCATCAGCTAGCCGGTCCAGCTGTTATGGAAGTTTGATTTCGCTAATAATTATTAGACCATCGCGATTACCGTTTCGCTATTTTTAACAGGTGGCGTCTACTGCGTGACGATAGTGTCGAAAGATGAACAAATACATCAGTAGTGTTTTCAGAATTTTTCAATGTCGCAGCGCCGATTTTCACAGCCGTTGTGTTAAACATTTATTATTTTTAAACTAACTATAAAGGTATATAATTATTGTATAGTAATAAAAAATAAGAATACATATTACGTTTCAATTACTAGACAACATGTGAAAAAAACTAAAAAAATTTTCGGTGAGTTAATATATTTTATTAAATATTATATCATAAGTGTGCCCTTATGAAAACTTTGTACTTTCCACATTTTTTACTGCACACAACGTAAAAAAATTCAGACACACTTCGCACCACGGATTTTCTTCACTCCTATGATCAGATACTTTTAGTAGATGTGTGGAATTTTAAAGGAACGATAAATAATTTCTTCATTAAGACGATTCTGAACGAAGGAAGTTAATAAAAGAACAATAATTGTTTAATATTAATAAATAATTATTATAGTCCTAATTTTCAACACACTCGCCATTTGACTTGAAGAGCAAAGAATTTACTTTATTTATAATATACTATACTTTACTTTACTTTTTTTCACCTAATAAATAAAGAAAAAGAAAAAAAATAATGAGAGAAAAAAGGGTTAGAAAAATGTCCGAAATTTTTTTTTCACATTTTTTAAATTTTCTTGCGCCAAAATGTTTCTCATATGATTTTCCACATAATATGTTTAAATTTTCATAAAGTTTGGATCAAAAAATGATGGTTTCCGAGTCTTTTTTGTCAAATTTTGGGTAGCTTTTCTTCCAAAAAAATTTGAGAATTGAGAACTTAAAAAAATTACCACTTTAAAGTACCAACTAAAGGCAGACCCGGTTTCAAAAAGTTGCTGATAGAAACTTGGACAAGTATTTCCATACGAAAAGTGTTTACAGAAAAAAAAAAATAAACAATATTGTAAAAGCACTAGCTACTTCACTTCATTCAGAATCTAAAATTGGTAGTTCTGTGCGTATGTGCAATGTGCTTTTTACACTGAATCATATTTGTGTATTCCAACTTGACTGATAACAATTTTATTTTTCACAATAGTGGCCGAAAATACGAAATTACTACAGAAGAAGTGAAAAGTAAAAATCGTCTTAATATTTAGACTATTGTCTGAAAAAGTGACTTAAATTGAAAAAAGTTACTTTTGATGACGTGAGTGTGGACGCGAATCCCCTGATGAAGGAGCTGAATAGCAAAAATGAAAGATTATGATAACGATTGCAGTGTTATAGTATAACTATGAATCTAAATTTTGGTATTTAAGAAGTAAAATTTAGCTTGTTTGAGGGTTTTGGTACAGTCCAGGGGGGAGAATTTTTAAAAAATCATCTTTATTACTTATTGAACCTTGGGCTTAGAATATTGCTCTTTCATATTTTTTTCTCTTTTAGTTGAACCTATATAACTGTAACAATGCGTATACAGTGGTTAAAGTGAAGACTGGAGTCCTCCTTCTTATTTGGAGTACATTCAAGCATCCCCTTTAAGTCAAATCCCAAAATTCCGGGGGGGAGATGCTTTAATTTTGAGCACTGAAGAGTGGAAAATGTTAATAATAGAAATTTATTTGAATGGTAATTAAAAAAAATGGTATTAAAAATAATAATAATTGAAGAAGAAGAACTTAAATTATTATGAAATAAATGATAAATGATAAGAATTTTATGATACGACCGCTGCAGCACGGTCGACTGTGATTTTTTGGAGTATTTAACAAACCATTAGTCAACAATCTTTAACTGTGGTCATAAACTTATAAATTGATACCTGATATGCACAATGTACCGGGGAACGGAATATAATAAATAATTATACTACAGACTATTTTCGTATATAAGTAGATTTTCGTTTTTGCCGTTAAAGTTTTGGATTTTGTTTATACCGATGTATATGCTTTGTAAGCTAGTGAATAATATTTTCTAGGGTATACTAAAATATTCAAACAATGTTAAATAATTATTATTTTTTTAATTTGATTACAGTGTTATGTTTGTTTTTGAGTTTGTTTTATAGTTATTACAAATATGCAGGCTATTCTTTTTAAGTATGACTTTACAAAAATTAAAAAGACTGATGTTAATTTATCTAATCTAAATAAACATGGGCGAAGGATGAGGGGGGACTAATAGGGGACTATATTCCACGTAAGTATATTCACATATTATGATCAATATAATTTTTAGCCTTTGAGGGGAGATAATTCGGTGTGACTATAGCCCCCCTCTTAGTTTTTCCCACTTCAATCACTGTGCGTATGTGTGTGTGTGTATATATATATATATATTGTCTATCAATTGCCTTAATTATTTCTGAGTGATAGTTTATGACAGATTTCTATTATATAAAATTCAAGTACCAGCAAATATATTCATCTTAATTAATAAATAAACATGAAAAAATTACATAAAAAAGAATGTACTTCATACCTTGGGATATTCCGGAGCATTCGTTGCTCTCCAGGTGGGATACTCTTGGGGGGTGTATCACATTTTAAAGAAACGATAAATAATTTCTTCGATTAAATAATTCTGAGCGGAGCTTCAATTAATATATAATAATAATAATAATAATCATTGTCGATTTGGTTATATTTAACAAATGTTGTTTAATAATGTTTGGTAATTGTGTGTTTATGTGTGAAGTAATAATTGTCTTTATAAATATACTATAGGTAGAAAAAATATATTTTCAAAAATTCATAAACTATCAACAAAACTTTTTATTGGCACTTTGGTGTTCTATCTAAAAAATAAAAAATAAAAAAAATAAACATCATTAGAAAAACATAAGCTTCTTCATTCTGCACAGAATCTAAAAAAAAAATACGGATCATGGGTAATAAATCATCCCATAACGATATCACTCATATCCATATTTCATGGTGGAATTTATCTACTAAACCAGAGGTTACCATTTAACAGACCATGGATACATTTTTTACGGATCTTAATGATCGTGTAAGCAAATAAGTTTTTCGTTTTTTACATAAAATTATAAAAAAAAAAATTCAGACATACTGAAAATCGATTGTAATAACCTCACTCAAAATATTAACATATATATATATATATAGGTATAATTATATTTTATAAATAACTTAAATTTAAAAATAAAGTTTATTTATTAATGTGTAAAAAAAAAGGTCATTAAATGTGTTATGGACGGTATATTTCAAAACGGACGACCTTCAAAACTAATCCTTGCTCAAAATTCTCTCAATCCCTCGTAGATACGCAAATGCAATGAGTGGTGAATATCTGGAAGAGGGTGAAACTTCCTCTTCTTGAGGTGTTCATAAATTTTTACTTGTACCTATTTACAACTTATAAAACTGTATATAAAGATTAATTAATTAATTTTTTAATTGCCAATCAGTGAAAATGATGGAATTGTAATTAACTTACAAAGTGTTAAAATAGGGAAGGATTGTAACAGTGGCAAAGTAATTGAGGATTTTCAATGAGAAGGATTAATCAAAATTTTTTCGATTAATACAGTATACTTTCCATTTCAAAACGTTTCAATGAACAGTGGTTGAATTCTATGACACCTCCGTGGTTTTCAAATTCAACCCCGCCATTAAAAACTTTGTTAAAACCACCACTGCGAAATGCGATATGTTAGCGAACATTATTCGCGTATTGCGTTTGGGACCATTTTCGATTATCATATGCGTTTACGGGTTGTACAGCGCGCGTATCGTATAAAATAAACTATAATAATATTATACACAACGGGCATTGTGCTCAATGCTTTATTGTTACGTTTTGTCAACAAAACACGTTGTGTAATTTTTCGACGAAAATTCGGTCGGGTTTGTCATGTAGCCAATAATACCTACACGCATACATTAGCATACGTACAACACAATATGCGCGTATATATAGTAATAATTTAATAACGGAAAAAAAAAAAAATTAATATAAATTCTGAGCGTTTTATTGGTGTCCTCCCAATGTCAAAAAATTATTTCGTTACCATTTGCATACAAAGCGGTCTGTCTAGAGTACATCCGTGGCGCGGTGGGGTGACGGAGTCTCCGACAACGACGACGAGAAGAGACGAGACGTGACGTTATGCGTTCGATTTCAATATTTTTATGTAACCGTTTCAATTTTAATTACTTATATCCCGTTTGGGAATGACATATTTTATTCTCTCACGGTAGGGTACTATACAATATATATATATGTACCAGACTTGTGATATTATTTTTACACTCGTTTTTCGTTTAATTGTTTAATTAAAAATAATTTATAATATTAATATTTATTTTTTTATTAATGCATTTATGTTGCAATTTCGAGAATTCGCCACATGAGTAATTTTTTACAGCATTTTTCATGCGATTAAGTTCAACCCAGTCCCTGCCAATTAATATTTCTCCGGATATTACGGTCGTGTCGACCTACACTTACACGCATTTGCATGATAACATGACACCGGCGATAAATAATATTTTATACAAAATAGGTCGACATTGTTGTTCCGTTTTTATTTTTATTTATTTTTTTTTTTCCTGAAAAAACTTTATTAGGTACGCGACGTGTCCATCGCAGGCATTTTTCTCGAAGGAACGTCGTAATCGTAATATACCTATACACTGCAGCAACAATGAAATTCATTTTTAGAAATCCGTTAAGCAATCATGGTCGTAAGATAATGAAACGTTATTTCAATATGACAATACACAATATTGTCCAATGAATCGTATGAAAAATGACGTGTGCATCTCTTCCGACACTGGATATAAAATAAATAATATATTATGTAATAGTAATACCTAGTACGTGTAAAGACTCGCCGTGTTGTAAATACTGCTTTCAAAAAGTATTTGAATAGTACCTATTCATAAACACTCTTTAATAAGCAAATAACTATACTTAAAATACTGTTCAATACTATTTTCGTTAATATATTCAACTATATGATTCAAATATTCGCAAAAAAAAAAAAGCATTTGAGACAAATTTTAATCAGCAAATTTTTGATTTTTTTTATAATCTTCTCTTATTTATTTTAAATATCAGTAAAAACATTAGAGGTGCTTTAAAGATTAAATTTAAATTATTCACAGCATAGTAGTATAGTAGTTAAAATACGGTAATTTGTTAGTTGATAGGAGGTAAAGTAGGGTGACCATATTTAAGAAAATAAAATATAGGACAAAAATATTTTTCATAATATTTTTATATATATATATTTATGTTTTTGAATCGTGACGAAAGTGTAATTTTTAAACTACCTATTATAGATTAAATTTAAACACATAAAAATATTATTTTGAAAAACATAAAATAACATAATGAAACTAAATTGATACTTTTTAAAATTTCTTCAAATCCTTTATTCGTGCATATTGTATAATTTACTTTCTGAAAAAAACTTGTTAATTCATTTTACGATTATAATCTAATGGTATCTAAAAGATTTCTAGATTCTTACATTAGTTTATTCAATAATTTCATTTCAAAAATTTCAAAAATTTTAAATCAACAAACGGGATTAATATGGGACAGACATGAAATTACGGGACAAAAAGCGTCCTGAGAGAAGTTTGTCAGGACAACAGAACTCAGAGCCGAAATAAAGGACAATCCTGTATAAAACAGGACGTATGGTCACCCTAAGGTAAAGGTATATTTTATTATTTATTATCTAACAACTAACAGTAGTATAAATAATTAAAAATTATTAATTATGGTGTATTTAAAATTAAAACAATGATTAAAAGAACACATTTTATGGATGAAAAATGTATTATATAAAATGAATATGTATCATTGTATAAGTATCATATTCATATTTTGTTAAATTAATATGATTGAAAGTAAGAAAAAATTATTTGATGGAACGAATTTAATACAATAAACAATATTTAAAATATACCTACTCAAATACTTGAAAAGTTATTCGAACATCGTATATCAATACGCGATTATTTTAAATCAAATGTTTTACAATACTGAAACTTTTAAATTAAATGCTTGTTAGTTGTAATTCAGACAGATTTCACATTGTTGTCACTTGTCGCATAGTTCATAGGTTAAATTATACATTTATACACCAAAACAACTAGCAGAAACTAGCATTAAAAATTGTTTCCGTTTAAAGCGTTACAGGACGAGTATGCCTTCGACAGTTTCGATCTAAACAGCATTTCAACGATTTACAATTTTCAACAAATCAACTTTGAATTGTGTACGTTAAAAAAAAAGTAGTTTGAAAAAACTTCGTATTATTTTTATTAAAAATTTAAATAATACAGTAAAATGTCAACAGACGATTACTCACGTATGACTGCATAATATATTTACGACATGAGACGTGGGAGAAACGAAATATCGTAAGATAAAGTACCTATGCATATTTTACATATAGATACATTACAGATTCTCGACATTTATTGATCACTTATTTTTACAATTATTTCATACAATAATTTACTTGTTTATTATAATATACAAATATTCAATGGTTTTTTTTTAAAAAAAATAAATCAATTTCGATGTAATATTATTATTATTATTATTATAATAATCAAACAAAAAATTTTTTCTCGTCTCGAACAATACCGCCGTTCGCAAAATAAGTCTTCGGTAACCTATTGTATTCGCACGAAAGACGCATTTACGTTTAATTTTTGAAGAATCAATAGTTGTTGTAACCTAACTAACTTGAAATATTACTTCTATTACTTCATATTACTATTTAGAGATCAGTGCTAGAAAGTAACGCAATTAATTGCCCACCCGCAATTTTCGCCGGTATAATCCATTCCAAAGAATTGTCATCCAATTAGAGAATAATATATATATATATATATATGTATATGTATATGTATAATCTTTGTATTATATATATTTGACACGTTCAGACCGTTTTTTTGTACGTGTATTTATCTAGGTTATGCCATTGTTTTGCAATACGAAAATTATTATTAAAACACGATGAAACCGTTAAGATATTTTAATACGCATTGGTTACTCCAGAGACCGTTATCGCGTGCATACTATTAAATCCGAATCGCGTTGTTCTTTCCGACAATAACAGTAATAATTTATTATATTAATATTTTGTGTGGGTGTAACGGCGCATATTTATACATTTCAAAATTTATTATTTACTTCCATTTATACGTCAAAATGTAGGATATTTTCCTAAAACGAAATCATGTACATCGTCGATTCAAATGTATGCAAACTATCTGCAATATTATATCATATTAAGATAATGCTTGTAAAATGTATCTATCTATTAAATAGGATTATAAAATATTAAACTAAAGAAAATACTTAACGTTAACGCATTGATTTATTGAAATATCGATCATCACCAACTGCTGATAGTGGCTACATGCTTAACGCAATATAATTCGCTTTATGTATTGTTGTGTTATAGTTGTAAAGAAAAATTTTTTCATTTCATTTGTTATTTAAGAAAAAAAAAGCTTGTAGAGTACCTACATATTATTTTATTTTTATTTTTGTTTCCAGTTTAGATCTGTACATTGTAGAAAAGTTCCAGAGTATATAATTTTAGATTAAAGTGATGTAGGTAAGTTCTTGCTTTAGATCAGTGTCGAATTTACGGAGGCAAGGGAGTGGTTGATCCTGATGATGTATCATCCCCTCCGCCTATAGAGCCATGTATGTAAACACTTCTTCGTGTAGTAAAACTCGTCCAAAAGTCTCGTTCAACATCTCTATAGATTAGAAATTCACTCTTTTTAAGGTATTTTAAAGAAGTTATATTTTATAAGAATAATTTATGTCGATTTAATTTTTAATTATTCGTGAAAATGATTCATAAAACACAGAAAGTGTTTTAATAAAATATAATTAAAATAATTAAATTATAATTAAAAATCGATTTAACCGATTTTAACAAAAAATTAAATACAGGTTGATCTTCATAATATGAGTAGGCTTGTATAATATTTCTCATCCTAAAACTAATAAATTGAATATGACAATATGTTACAAAATAATGACGAAATTAAATCTGCCATTTGTTGGATTAACAGTCATTTTTGAATTGTGATTCTAACTCAAAATGCTTATAAAAAATTGTTCATTGAGCCAACGTTTAAGAAAGTTTAAACATGGATAGAAAAACACGAGAGGAATTTTTATTAAAAAAAAGATGCCTGTCGAATAAAAATTCAAAGTTTTATGAAATTTTGACAAATTGTGATTTTACGCGAAAATGACGAGTGAGACACAAATGATATTAAGGACTTAAAATTGTTTTCGAAAAAAATATAAAAAAACTAGATATTTCTAAAATTCTATATTTCTCTCAAACTTAGTAATACCTATATTTTGAAAAATGTTCAGTTTATAGTACACTATTTTTGATAATAGTTGAAAATTTCAAGTTTTTCGTACTTTAAATTTTAGATATAAGACTTAATTATTAATATATTTTTTAACTTATTATTTTAATTACCTATATAATGTTATAATTATTTTACCAAAAATATCTTAACTTAACTTAGATATATTTAAAATATACATTACACTTAACACAGGACTTAACACAAAAATATTGTCGATATCAGAGACGTAGCCAAGAGGGGAGGCTAAGGGGGCTATAGCCCTCTCCGTTGATCGTGATTCAAGCTATTTATACCGTATTGTTCGCTCTTAGGTTGTTAGTAAGTTTAACTAATTTTTAAGTTTCAGTATTGTATTTATAACAGACAACTAAAATACATTGAAGAAAGACAATCTGTAAGTAACATTCAGTTATTTCGTAGTTTAAATTTTTTGTTGGGCATTTTTATAAAATCATAAAGATAATTCTATACCTATTTATTTCTCCAAAATAGAAATTTTATACCAAATAAGTAATTAATAATAATAAAATTTGTAAAAATACTCAGTGTGAATAATAATAGAAACAAAAATGTTGAAGTCGAAAAAAATGCACAGAGGAGACTCAGCATTATGTATAGGTACTTAAATTATTCAACGTCATAAACAACAGAAAAATGCAGTGATGCATATAATATCTGAAATAGCATTTTCTCGTTATAGATAAAGAAATCAATTTTATTTTTCTACATGTTGAATATGGAATTTTAGCCCTCCTCATACAAAATTCCTGGCTACGCCACTGGTCAATATTATATTTTATTACATTGAATTAATTATAATATTATACTAAATCTTGGAATTGATAAATTGTTTACATTTTTCACTTTCTTTAAGCTACGTAAAGTGAATAAATATATATGAAAAAGTATATGCCCGCTCTCTAGTTATAACTACATAATTATTTTACAATTGATAAAATTTACTGAAAAAATAAAATAAACATAGTTGTAAAACCTTCTTCGCTCTACTCAGGATCTAAAATTACATAGACGTAATGACCAGTTTGTTATTAGTGAATGTTATATTCTATCAATAAAAATACCATGAACTTCAAAAGAAGCTGTAGTGGTGCACATATCTTTATTCCCTCGTCTTTGTGTTCGTTTTTCATTATAACAGAAAAATAATAATAATAAAGTATATTTATCAGCAGTTCTATACTTGGTCATTATTTTAGGGGTGATAAGTTATAGGGGGTAACATTGGCCAAATACGCCAAATATATTAAAACAATTTTAATTATAACTTAAAATTATAACAATAATATGATTTAAGAATTAAATAATAAAATGTTATCAAGACACAAGCACAAATCAATATTTCACGGGGAAATTAGTTATGTTTTTTTTTTCCTTGGTCTTTTTTTGCCGTCGATATTTTTTCCGCGGTCTTTCTTGTCTGTTATTTTTTTCTGTGTTTTTTTTCCTTGGTCTTTTTTTCAGGGATTCGTATAATATGACTACGTTCGACCATTGACACATGCGCGTGATGCGTACACCATAGTGAAACTATGTGCGTAAAATTATTTTTGTACTGTAATAATAAACACAGTACCACATGTTCTTTAACAATGTCGACAAGCACGATTTGGGTTCATAATAACTGCATGTTACCGGCGGGCTTCCTGAAGACGCAGAGACCGAACCGAACACGTGTTCGATACACTGCAGCATGTTCGTCTCAGCAGCGTTCTTAACGCATTCATAATATTATTATAATAGAACATCATTTGCAGTTTACACCATACATTGGCGTTCACGCAAGGGATTGGCATGGCGTGCTCTTTCGTATTAAAATTATTTAATAAAATAGAAGTAATTTCGTGTACCACCTATATACGCTTCAAAAAGTTCAAATAAACTTCAGATTTTTTTCGAAACGTACTATAGGTAATCTTTTACCGGCGATAAGCACAATATCTGAAAGTTTCCCACTTTCCTCATTTACCTTATTATTATAGTTATAAGGTTACGCCTATAGCTATTATCACCCTAAACCATACGTTAGTCCCCTAAAATATTGAAATGGTAATTCATTGGCTTCAATGCAGGTATGTATTTTATAACTTAGATATTTATACTATATATTACTTAGAAAATTTATAAGAAAAATGAGAGGGGGGCTTTGAGTGGATTTAAGAGAGGTTTAGCCCTTCTCCCCTATTCTCAACTATGATACTCATTAAAAAAGTAATCAATATTCATATATATGTTAATTTATTAATCAAAAACCCGTATATCCATTTAAGTCAGTTTCTGACATTTCGAAGTTAAAAAATGTATTTTTTTAGATTCTACATAAAAAACTAAGTAAATGAAATTTATTCATTAGTTCAATTTATCAACAACAAAAATTATATAAAACAATTAAGAAAAATCCATTTTTATCAAAACTATAACTGGCGTATACTGCCATTAAGCTTTGGAGAGCAGTATAATAGGTCTACGCGGAAAGGTACTTTACACGACAAATTAACTAACAGCCTGCGCGCCTTTCTACATAATATACATAATACAATAACGAGCACGTCACCATAAACCGCTTATAGCCATTGGGGACGGATGCGCGAAAAATTATATTCTAATTTGTATACATCGACGTACAAATCATATCGTTTATCATCGGTCCACTTATTACCTACTTGCAGCGTTCGCGCAGACGGCCTAAATGACTGTCGAGCTGCTCCCTGATGACCGAAGTCATGCTGCGAGTGAGAAAAATGAAAAAAACCACGAGCAACAGTACATCAGACGTGCTTAGAAGAATTTATACAATGTTAACTATACGTCATTAGCGTGTTGCAGTTTTCTTTATAAAAATATAATATTATATTATAACCGACATGTTATCTACCCGAAAAATATTTTAATGTATTCCTACTTACAACAGTAATATTATATTTTATGTACAATAAACGCATGCGAAACAATACAGATAATTGCATCTATGGTACGGCAGCCAGACGGTAATAACAATGGGTTGGATTAATAATGCATATTTTTTATATAAAATGTGATTTGTCAAGTACGCTCACTCGGCCGTGTTTTAAGGTTTAATATAAATTATTAAATCAGTATAGATTAATTACAATTTTTTTGAATGCAAGATTCTGAAAATGTTTACGAAAAAACTAATAATCGTTTACTATTTTTCATCCTTTACATTTTTTAATTCCCAACTCGTTTTTTATCTTTAAAACCTAGAATTATTTTTTTAGTATTAATACATTAATTTACATTATCGGGCAAAAGCTTAAGAGAAAATACAAATATCTCAGAACAGCGGAATACTATTAGAATTTTTTTTTTTTTTTTATAGAGTACTCTAATTGCTCTATTGTGTTTGCTTATCTAACTCTCGGAATGTTGAGCTAAAAACAGTGAAGTTTAAGGAAACTAAAAAAATCTATACATTAACGTGATTTTATTGTCTGAAATTTAGTTTTAATACATTTCGCGTGAAAAATAAATCGCCTTTATGCGGTGTTCAGGGTTACAAAACATGGTATTTATCGTTATTAAGTATAAAATACCCTTTTAGTCATTATGATGGTGTATTAAAAAATTGGAATCATAACTAATATTACAGTCGTCTTATAATACCGAATTTTACGAATTATTGTATCCACGTTGTAACTTACAAATCCTACATATTATGAGTTTTTTCGGACAGACTTAGAACTCGTTATGTACTATAACGCTTATTTACAGCATCTACTTAAACACAGATATTCCTATCGAAATAATTCACATTTATCAAACACGATAAAATCAAAGTATAGATGACACAATTTAACGATCATCGCAAATTTTGTAGTTATAGGTAAAGATACGCGGTGACGGCGCCAGAAGTCTGTCTAGGGGAATGATTTTTTTTCCATGGAAACTGTACCGAAAGAGATTATCGTCAACCTCTCTCCTAATTAATTCTAGAAAACATTTTATCAGATGCGACAGTTAATGAAAAAAATACAAATACTATAATTATTTAAAGTAGATAAATTAATTTATCTAACAAGTCATGAATTTATTTGTAATGAGTAATGACATAATTCGAATCTTATAGGCGTGTGAATAAATACATTTTCCATTTGATGTGACGACATCGACAACTTATAGGTACCATTAAAATGTAAATGATACAAAATTGTATAAATTCAATAACCTACGAATCAGAGTTAAACATTTTGTAGTACCTATTTATTTTAACTAGATAACGTCATATTTATTTGTTACTAGTTACTAAAGAAAACAACGTTTAAAATTGTAACTTTAAAATTTCTCTACAATTATTGAGGGAGGGGGACTTATTCAACCTGACTACAGTTTAGCGTCACTTCTGAAAATAAGTAAAATTCTATCCTGCATATTACACAGAAAAAGAGAATGTCGTGGTTTTCTGTAAAGTGCTCACTCATTGTTTAGACTTTTAAATACGCACGTAAACATGTGAGTGTACGAAAAAAATGTATTTAACCAACAACAATTTTCGATATTTTTTACGATTAAAATGGTGAAATGTTAATGGCTCATATGATTTATCAAAAATGTCCTTGTTAAAACGTCAAATTAGCATAATATTATATTATTGTTCAAACGTAATGGATACGCAATGGTTTCTTTAAGTACATAAATACCATGCTATAACCACTACTGCACGCAAGATCGGATTTAGTCTAATGGAGCAAATAATATTATAAGTCCCTCGTTTAAATAATCATTTCGAGCTTAGAAAAGGATACTGATCTCTAACGTCTTATATTTGAAATAGTAAGTTTTAATAACCTTATCCGGGAATAATAATACAAATTACTATGGCCAATGAATCTTTAAATGTACTTATACAGAATAAGTTTGTACACGTGATTTTTTTCCAAAATTTCAATTTTTCAGATATTATAATGCAAAAATATATGTTTGAACATAATCGTTTTTGGTTAAAATTTTATCGACTAAATAACAGCAATATGTGCTTCTTTTTTGAGTCCATTTGTCACGTTTTCGATGTAGTTAAAAGGGTTCAAAAGTTCCTTGAGATACTATAATATAATAGCAGTGGACAAATCTGTTGGTGATGGTTAAGCGTTTACTTATACTTTTTATGGCTTTAGGCTAATAGTCATATTCTTCCCTGAATAAAATTACCAAATTGAACACGGATTTTTAATCTGTCTGACTTATTATGAATTTATACAGAAGGGTGATTTTAATAAATAATTTTTTTTGTAACTTGTTGAATTTAAAAGTGTGAAAATGTCAAGTTAAAATGTAAACGAACACATACATACATACATACATACATATGTATACACACACACAACCAATGGGTGCAGATCGATTTTCGTTCACAAGTTTTCTAAAACGTGCTTTTAACCCATAAAAATAAATCCAAATCTGAGGAAACACGATCGTATACTTGTGCATACTCATTTTTAAATGAAAATAATTATTGATTTTGAGTGGCATGATACGAATAAATTCTAAATAAAATTCATCAGATCTAAGTATTGTAATTCGATAAATGCGATAACTTCCGTTTTCGTTGGCAGAGCTAATCGTATTTATGTAAATAGGTGTACGTGTTACATTAAAGAAATAAAATAAATTATACGTGAAGTAGGTTCCAATTCAAACACTGTTGACTTTACAACCAAAATGTATTTCAATACTTTATTATCGAGACGAATAGACGTGGGCTACGTTAAGGTATTCAGCTTCCGATGATTTTCGAAGAATATGGGGTGAGAGGCTAACATTAAACAATTAAGGAAGTCCCATCTTAATAACGATCGACTTATGCATTTTTTTCACAGACTTAGAAAAGTATACTTACGGGTTCAGAAGTTCAACTTGGAATCATTACGAACAGATTTTTATGATATTATGGAAAAAGAGGAAACACCTTCACACGTGTGACGAATAGATGTAAAAAATAAACTAGATTTAACTAGTATGAAATATTAATTGATATTTTTCTAGACGGGAGGGGAGGGGAGATCGAAGCCCCGCACGTTCTGGTTAGATCGGGCTTGTACATAATAGTTAATGGACACTTTGTCACTGGGTGGAGTACACCAGAAAACATTAATTTATTCAACTTTGCGCAGTGTTTTGGAGTTAACAAGTACAAACGAGTCGATACAGCAGCTGTATAGAACAGAAATCATATACATTAGACCTACCTGCAGCTATCAAGTGTAAGTAGTACCCACGATTAATAACTTTTGGATATCTATTGTACGCAACGCAAATATCACGCGTACCTACGCATAATATGTTACAAGCCGTCGTGCACGCCGGTCGTGTATCAAGTGAACCAATCAAAACGAACAATTGTTCTCATCCTGTGCGCCGCGTAAACCGATATTCGTCGACGGTATCAGAGATCATTGTACACCGGGTATAACGTCGGCGGCGGTGCGCCAAGAACGACGATTTATCATTGAGTAATTCCCTCTAGCGCACGAGTCCATATGAGGCATACGCCGTGTAAATCGATCTAAGTGGTTTAACTCCGGGGCCACACGCGTTTCCTACTTCCTCCGCGAATCTGCACCCACGGCGATATCACACCATTACGTACTCACGGCGACTGGGTACAATAATACAATAAAATATAAACAAATACATTTTGAATATATCTATGGGATATCGATCGGTCGAACGGATGAGTTGACGACGTCAGCTCCTCACTTGCCTATACCACTCAACTATTTCTTTGGGAAGATTTTTTAACGTGTAAACTATATGCTACCCATTGGCGTAAATAGGTAGGGGTTAGGGGAGCTAAGACTCCCTTCCCAAATAATTTTTTAGTCCCTTAAAAATAATTTCAAATAATATGTAATGGTTTTAATTCATTTACATATAATAAATGAAATAAGTGATAAAGAACAAAAATGTCATAGGTATTATGGAAATTGCTGACCTTGCCCTATAAAAATCTAAAAATCGTTACAGTGTAACAAGATATATTAAATTAATTTTTTGAAATTGAGGGTAGGCTTTAATTGTAGAACTGAAAATATATTTTATCAGTTATCATATACTTCATCACAATAGGATGTAATTTTTCCTCAGTTTGTCTTGTTGAGGAAAAAAATATAAAAATCAATGTATACTTTTAGAATTTTAGATTCTAAGTGAACGAAAAGTTAGTTGTTTTACAATGGTATATATTTTTATATTTCCTCCTCTGGAAACATTTTTGTATAGAATTACCTGCCCCCAAGTGTCTATAGTAACTTTATAGATCAGACATTACACACAAATGGTACTTTTACAGAGAATTTTTCAAAATTCTCAATTTTCTACTAAGACCTAGGCGCAAGAAAAAACTCCCGAAAAATTGATAAAAAAAAAAAAAGAGAGTTAAAATATACCAAAACGTGAACTTTCATAAAATTAATTTTATAACATAACTTAAAAAATAATAGAACTAAGAACTTGAATCTTTTTCTAACTACTAAAACTAGTTACGTAAATACTTCGTGTATATTTCAAAAAGATTATACTAATTTTAAGCTAAGTATAAAATTTAAAAATATTGAAAATTTCTCGTTTTTTGTGAGTTTTTATTTCGTAAACTATTGTTTATGTTGTTACTGATTATTCTATTATTAAATAGCAATGACATGTTAAACATATTGAATATAATAATGGCAAGAAAATAAAATCGATATATTAAATTATAATTTCTTTACAGGGTTAACTTAAGTTGTGTGTCTTTTTGCTGAATTTTGAAACTTAATACACATAATAATAAGTATTTAAATTAATTTATAAAACCAGTGGTATTTATAGTTATACATATCCAGTAATAGTATAATATTATTAATTAGTAACAAAGTAATCCATGTTTATTTTTATTTATAGTACTAAATATTTACAGTAATTTTTCCGTATTTTCCAATTTTTTTTTTTTCCAATAAAAACCTTGTATAATTTTTAATTTTTCGTCCGTAAAAATTTTAATATCCCAAAATATTTATCTTGTGATTTTCTATCTATGAACCAAGTTTCATAAAGATCGGTTGAACCAATTATTTTTTATATGCGTTTAAGTGTGTAATTTTATGTAAAACTAAGGAATTCTGTCAAAATAGTAACTTACAACGGTTATAAGAAAAAAAGTTGCCTTATGATTTTCGAGATTTTTTTAGTACCATTTAAATATGTTTGTATTAAATTTTCAGTTTCTTAATGACCATCCATTAAAATTTTATGAATTAAAAACTAACAAAAAACGAGAAATTTCCTAAATTTTAAAAATTCTGCAATTATCTCAAAATTGGTCAAATGTTTTTGAAATTTTTACGAGGTATGCGTGCGACTATTTTTAGGATTTGGTGAAAGTTTCAACTTTCTAGCTCTATTATTTTTGAAGTTATGTTAAAAAATAAAATCGAATTTATGAAAATTTGAGTTATGCCGTTTTTTTTACCGTTTTTTAACAATTTTTGGGTAGTCTAGGCATGCGCTTAGAAAGAGTATAGAAAATTTTGAAAAATGATGTCTTAAAAATATCGACTAGACAACATTTCCGATCTATAGAGTTATTGATCGAAACTTTTGGACCAGTATCTCTACTAGTAAAAGAGTTTCCATACATACGAAAAAGATAAAAAAAAAACACAGATTTGTAAAACCAATACTTTTCTTGCCATCGCTCAAAAACTAAATATTAGGAAAAATTATTTAATCTGAAAATGATATGATTTAAGGAAACTTTAAAATATAAAATTCATAAGTCGTACAATAACTCTAATTAGTTTGTTGATATCAACTTTCAAACCTTTAATTGAAATTCATAAGCAACGTAAATGTCCACCTTATCGCAAACTGTATTTATTATTCGTACTTCATGGCCGAGAATGTTTGCTTATGTACATAAATTGTGTACTATTATCACTTGTTTTTTTTGCAAATTGCTTGATATTTTTAACTTGGACTTAGAAAAATCACAAAATTTGAAGGATTTATGAAAATATTTTTTTTTAGATATATTATTTTGGAGTTCGATGACTTTCACTTGTAAACTACTGTGGATATCATTAATTGTGTCCATTATAAATAGATTTTTTCATCATGGAGTATGGGTAATATTTAATTTTAATGAATCATCGACCATCGTGATAGTTTAATTACTTTTTGTTGGTCACACAAAATTGCTTCGAGAGCCGCGGGTTGCCTACCCCTGCGCATAACTATCAACTATAATGTCTATGTAATGTGAGGGATCTACCTTCCACGCCCCCACTTACCAATGAAATGTGTATACAATAATGCTGTATAATAGGGCTTTGGACTCTAGTCATTTATTCGGATTACGGGTGTTGAATGAAAATTCTAGTGTTTTGGGATATTGAACATTTCTATTATGTTGTAAATTTAAAGCAAAATAATACTTTAATCCGTCATTTTTTACCGAAGTAATATAATATGCATTAAACCCTCAATTAACTTCATTAACTAATAACTGAAGAACATAAATACTAAAAATATTTATATTGTAGTTATTTCGCAAATATATTTTTAATCTTTTTAATGTCGAAAAAGATTGTTCATTACTTCATTAGAAGTAGTTCTTACTGAAAGTTTTACTAAAATCTGTAGAAGTTTAAAAGTAGGCAGAAAAATTGTAATAGTACAATTTTGTAGCACTTAAATAGAATTTTTTAGAAACTTTTAAGTTTCTGCAAATATTTTGCCATATTTTAATTTTACCCACTGCAGATGCTGTCATGCATATCGCACTACAATCAAAATCATCTTGGTACATTTCATCTAACCAAGTAGTTCTTAATTCGTTTGATATAGAATTGGATAATGGTAAAATAAAGATCAAATTTTTAAATATAGATTTTTGAAATGAAAATTTCATATACTATTGATTAGTACACAAAGGTAATGAAACAAAAAAAGGACTGTCCTACAGAAAAAAGTAGTTTTGTTCACCACACTCCACACGTATATTCTCAATAAATAGGAAAGCTTTTCTGTTTTCTTTTTTTCCAACTTTATAATTTTTATAATTTGACAGAACGTAAACACGGCTATGTCTGTGAGCGTTAAGCAAATTCACGATGACATCATGGGTATCAATAAGGGTGAGCAATAAGTGGCATCCCCACCTCTTTTGGAAAAGCTGATTTTTTAATCGACCAATAAACGCGATTTTCATCCTATTAAATTAAATATCGTTTTGGCAGAAATCATCGAATTTTATAGTTTAAACTTACAAAATAATTTAATAATAATAATAAATTAATACTATTAATTTATATGAAATAATTTTTATGTAATAAATTGACAATTCGCAAATTGATTTTAAAGTGTTTTTCTTGAGTCGCGTAGTAAATAATATTTAATGCGGGTTTTGCGTGGAAACAAAATAATATGAATTTCATATAAACTAATCTGCAAACTTAAGTATACCTCTTATAAATAGTACTTTCATAAGACTTCTATAAAAATTATTAATTGTTTTAAAATTAACATTGCCCTACCCTCAAAGAATTCATAAAAGCAGGCTGTGATTTACACGCGTAATATTAGACGACAATGTTCGTTTTAAATAGGACACGATAAAACACTTTTTCTGCTTTCAGTTTCAGATTTTTAAAAAAAAAACTGCATATAATCCCGGAAAGTATAGATCATGACGATATTGTAGTTTGCACTTAATTAGTTTTGTAGTGGAAAAAAAGTTTTGTTTTAGTCAGACGTAACGATTGCTATATTATTAATTTTACGGTAGTTAAATCCAGGCATAATTATAATAAAATTAAAACCTCCACAGCTGATTCAACCTCGAAAATTAAAAGCTTATCTAAATCTAACTTAATGATTTAGATTCAAGGTAAATGTAGATACCTATATAACAATAAAACGTAAATGTAATAGTATGTGAAGATTTTAACGATTACGATAATTAAATTAAAATAATTCACTATAAATACACACATAATATTCTTATGTATAGGTATTGTTTATATGTATAAAATAAACATATTTACATACCAAACACAATAATAATTGAATCTGATATTAAGTTATCGTATTATCCAATATGTTATACACGCTACATGAGACCTATTATAATTTCTCTATATTTGGTTAAAAATAGTATAAAGCTCACAAATAAATGATGTTCTATGTCTCTAACTACCTGTTTGATTATTTCATATATGGACAAGATACGTCGTATGGCACAGTTTTTACTAAAAAATTTGTCACTGAATTGATTTGGAAAAAATAACTTTATAACTTTAGACAACTTATTGTTATACTTTGATCGGTTTTACTTCTCCATCATTCATTATATCATGTAATAGAAAATATCGTGTTTAACAAATCATGCAGTGTGATTGTTATTTATTTCAATACGTTGTGATCTCAGCTATAAATAATGACTAGGTATTTAAATACAAACACAATATATAGGTAACAATAAGAAACACGGCAACTTGTGTTACAACCGAATAACCACTGATAGCATAAGTATAGATCGTAATTAAACACAATAATAGTGTTTTTTTTGGGGGGGGAGAGGTATGAGCTTCATGTTAACATAAAAAATTCTTTACGTTTCCTAAACTATTCTCTGAGTATGCCTAGTTAAATAGTGTGTTTTTGTTTAATTACTTGAGTGCTTTAAATATATAAGAACTTAAATTCTAGAGTAATGTCAGTATCTATACTTTTGGGAGATACTACTTTCTTCTGCTTCCCCACTACGCTGGATACTCCACTTTTGTTTTGATTATAAATTATAATCCTCTAACTATAGGTTAATAAAAACTTCAAAAGAATATTTAGTTAAAAATATAATGTCAATTTATTTTTGTCACCTAATATTTTTAATACTATTATTATTTGAAACTGAATAAACAAAACAATAAATTTCCAAACTGAGAATATTGACTGAGAATACGAATACAGAACATTAAAATAATTTGTCTGATGTATATAGTGATTTTTATCTACACGGCTACATATCATACTATATATTAACCGTGTATATTCGTTTTTATATGATTACCTATGTTTAAATTATTACTGTTTCGGTAATTGTACATACTTGTACAAAAATATTGAATTAAAACATAACACACGTTTAGTTATTAGTTATTAATGTAAATATTTTTCGGTTACTTCAATGGAATTTCATTAGAATATTCATATTCTACGGATTTTATTGACAATAGATTCTTTTCATTAAATTATAACTATGTTAGTTTATAAAATATTAAATAACGTGTTGAAGTCTAAAAGTAAAACAAAAAATATTTAGGACCTACATTGTAGGTATACCTCTAAATACAACTTATTATACATTGTCCACACATAGGATTTATTTGTTCTAATATAATTTTCAAACCAGTGCCTAGGTACCTATGTACGTAAATAATTCTAAACATTTAAGTATCATTTGTTTTACATTTATATTTTACGATAATGTTATAAATTACATTAAATAAAAACATAATTATTTTACAAGCAATTTCAGAGTAATTGTATTCAGTTACCAAGGACCAAGGTCATTATGAAAATCCTTTTTTAACGTTTTACTATTATAATTAGATTAATATTTGTTCCTAGTAGGTAATGATAATTACTCCTTATTGTACAAAAATAATTAATTTTTGATGCAACTCGAGTTTAACAATAGATTAAAAATTAGATAAATAAAATATATTAGACACACTGTCACGAATGAAGAGGCGCCACGGCGCTTTGGACCTGAATCTATTACGTGTTCTAAAATGATTGACTTTCAAAATTAACTTAATTATCTCTACCTATACGTATAACAATTTTATACAAATTTTTTAATTATTTGAACCCTTAGTCCTTGCTTACAACTTAACAGTATCAACACGATTAATTTAGTTCTAGGTACTTCTGTTTTAGCTCCAAAACATTATTTCAACAGCAAAACATCAGCTATAGTTTTATCGTATCTGTATAAACATATTTCAATGCTTAAAATTAAAAACCAAAAGAGTACATTATTAGGGCCCAAAACATGATGAATTCTAGTGTTTTTACAATGATGTTTATTATTATTTTTTTTTTATGTGTACAAGTTTTGGTATTGAAATACTTGTACAAAAATTTCAGCCAGCAATTTCTCGAATTAGAATTTGCCTCTAGATAGTACTTTTAGGATGTTATTTTTCAAAATTCTTATAAATATTTCAAAATTCAGCAAAAACTACCAAAATTTGACAAAAATGCGTTTGAAACGTTTTTTAGTCAAAACTTTATGAACATTTAAATATAGATATATTAAAATAGAATAATAAGAAAAATATTGAAACAAAATTTTTAATATGTGAACATTTTTTTTCCTGTTGTCGGTTAGTAGAGGGATATAAAACCGGCTGATAAAAAATAACCTTTTTTAGCTCTGTTCAGAATCGTTTTGTTAACAAAATTATTTATAGTTTTTTAAAGTTCAACACACCCACCATGTCCCAATCTAAGGAGCGAAGAATACCCACGGTGCAAAGTATGCCTGGTTTTTTTTCTAATGATTTTATACAGTGATCACTTTAATAGAAATCTGACGAAGGTAATGCACAATTCGGTAACTGTCAATTTTTCGATAATTTTGGATTTATGATATTTTTTTTAATTTTTACCTTTTTAGATAGGTAATCATTGATTTAGGATAAAATGCATATTTTTGCATATATTGAATAAAATGAATATTATTGCATATTTCGATCATAAGAGTGTGGAAAATGGTTTTATTGTACATTTCGTAAGTAATTTGTTGTCGTAGCATGTAACACACGTATTTCTACTACTGAATGTGAATTAAAAAATTTTGTTTCTAAATTATTTTATTTTATTTCTCAATTATATTATATTAAGACAAACAGCCAATCATTGATGAATTCCAATAAATAAACATTTTTTTTTGCAACTATATTTTTGTGTTTATCTTATAAAAAATTAAATGCATATTTTTGCATATTTTGGTAAATAAAATGCATATTTTACAATTTTTTATTGCATACAAATCCTAGCCTTGGTAATCAATGTGTATTATTACGTACATTAACTTATTAAAACAAAATAGGTACTCAAAATCATGTTATCAGTTAAACTTTAAGTTATTTGTGTTACTGAGATTTTACACAAGAATAAAAACCAATTATTTATAAAACAAAATACTTATTTTATATACATATATATTATATAAAATAAATTTTATTTTATTTTATTAAAAAGTATACTGTAAGTAAATGTTCATACTGGTTAAAAGAAATAAATGTAGTCAATTACATAGAAAATTTAGTTTTTAGAAATTTGTGTAATTTATTTTAAGAAAATTTTCCGAGATTTTAATAAATTAGTTTGTTATTCTTTTTAAAGAATTTTAGGTCGTCAAGTTCTGATCAAGCTCCATACATAATACCTACACGTCATAATATACACAAATACTTAATAGCTAATTGATGTACTTTTTGTCATTATTTTTAAAATATATTTTTGCTAAGCATATGAGTTATTTTAAATTGGCTTTAATTTTTTTAGTAATACTTCTATAACCGACGTAAATCAATGAAATTTCTTAGATCAGTCTTAATTTATTACAGCTACTCCTCACTCGTATCTTGAATCAACGAATTGTATTTTTTATTTTAGGAAGAATATTTAAGAAAAAAAAAGTTCGAACAACGCAACGCATGTCTATTATGATTTATGAAAAATGTTCTTGAAACTATAATTAAATCTTATGGCCATGTTACTATTTGTATTTTCCCCATTGTTCATAGGCTATTGCATATTAATGTAGATTTTCTATTACTAACTATAACTGTCGTCGTGGTGATTACACTTTTATGAACATTATAGATACCTATGCCAGATTATGTGTTCAGACGAGGCTCGAACTTGATTAAAATAACAATAAACTCTTATCAATATATACAAAATAAATACTAGTTAGGATAAAGTTTTAAAAAAAAGACTTTGTAGTCTGTAAAGTGTAGACAATACACGGATATCATGTGAATTAATCTAAAATAAGCTAAAAGGAGTGTTATTTCAGAATTTAGTAAAGTGGGGCAAATTAAAAAAAATGCTGACTGAAACATAATTTTTTATGTCGATATTACAGTTATGATCAAGTATAATAACTTTTGGATCATAAAAATTAATATCATTATTCAAAATGTGGATCAGTAGTTACTAGTTATAGTTAATAATATAATTAGGTAAAACGAAAAATAAATAGACACCATTACAAAAATCATAAGCGTCTTTCCTTTACTCAGAATCTAAAATAATTTTCTAGTTGAACAAATAAATTGTATACATATTTAATTTATTTGATTTTTACTTAAGAATTATTTAATTAAATAGTTAGTTTTTCAAATTTAATGGCTACAAACGTGAATTATAGTCAGTATAAGTCAGTCATATGATAAATAGTAAATAATACGTTTTATGCATAGGTAATTAATATCTAAAAACTATATGGGTACATAAATACATAGAAATAAAATACAATATCCCCCTCCTTGAAACCATCCTTGATATTGTAAAAACAAATATTAATTTAACCTTTTATTGTAAATTTAAAACTAAAAAATTAATGTAATAAAGCATATCTCCAATCCGACATTCCTGCAAACATGTCAACAACTTCTTCCAAATTAACATGACATTCATATTCTCCTTTTACATTTATAACCATATAATCATTTAAACTTTCATTCTCAGTTGTATTTCTAACAAATGATTTACCCAGAATAGTATCAAACCGTAAAAGTATTTAAAATATTGTCTATTAAAGAGTAGTCAGCGGCAGTTTTCTAAGTTTATGTCAATAAACTATAGGACGTATCTAAATTTGCTATTTTTTGACTTTTGTTTGTTATGTATCATCCAACTTAGAATTGCTGACATTTCTTAAATTTATTAGAGTGAGGCATTCGCCATATGATTATATATATTTGCCCTCTACAAATGACGCCTTTGGTAAAAAAAGATAATTTCCTACAATCTTCTCATAATGTATGTTTCCCATACCCGTGTAATTAAACGCACTATTATCTATTTATCTAAATATTTCACGAGGCAAATTTAATAAATACAAATTGTGATCAATCTATAATAGAACCTGATATGTGAAATTTTAAACGAGACCATCGAACTAATGTTGTAGGATTTCCGGTTGTTTACACTCAAAATTTCAAGTCTGAAAGTTGATTTGTATTTCAAAACTATTTTATAACATAACGACGTCCACGCAATGAAAATTTCGTGGAGACACAACTTGTTTTCTGTAGAATATCAGCATATCAACATGACAACATCTACTTAAACCTGGAAAAGTGGTTTTTATACTTTCCCTTCGCTTTGTAGAAAAATAATTAGAGTTCAGTAATTAAAAAATATTTTTTGACCATAAAATTGAGAAATTGAATAAGTACTACCTAACTCAATATTTAAATCATTAAATTTTTTTTAAAAAACCTAAATACATGTGCAACAAATTTCTACGCACAAAAAAAATTTATATAAATTAGGTAGGTACGTAAACAGTAAGTATTATTAATATTGATTTAATTACGCGCTAACTTATGGAACTATTAATAACTTTTTACCTATAAAGTACCTAATATGCCTAAAATATTAAATAAATAAAAAGAAAAATATTCACATTTTTATTTGCAAACAAGTAAATTATACACTTACAAAATAAATAGCCTTACAAAATAGAAGCTTGACTAGTAAAATGAAACGGAGAAAAAATTAGTTATTTCGATAATTATTATTTAAATGTATTCAATTCGGGTAATGAATTATTAGGTGTAACTGAGATTTATGTGTGACTTCACGATGCTACATTTATAACTTTACCAAACTTAAAAAACCCATCAGACCATAACAAGTATAATTGTATATTATATTATGGTTAAACTAAAAAAAAATATTTTGAGGTAGGTGCATGAGCAGTAGGTAGGTATTTATATTCATACAGATAATGCGGTGTCCGATGAACACTCATTATTTTGAACAGCGAATTAATGAAATTCACATAATTGTACCAGTATGTTGATACATTTTAGTGAGGTATACTATATTTAACTTAATTATCATATAACATTGTTTTATTATAAATATTAATTAGTAATAAAAAAATAATGTTTCTGAAATCTAATCACTTTTTAATTGATTTGCACATGGATATGACAATAGTCATTTGGAGTATAAACTTGTATACATTAAATTTTAATAATACATTTTTTATAATACACTTTTTAAATAGGTGCGCTATAATTTTATAATTTGTCTGGAGTATGCGAGAAAATAATAAAAGTATTAAATGTCAAGCGTCTAATATTTTGTATACCGATTTTAAATTTACTTGTAACGTTTAATTGACATAAATTTCTGAATACAAATATAATAAAAACAATAGGCTACATGATCGTATGATATGAAATCGATTTCCAAAGTATCACAAAATACAACAGCATTATTTAGAACATGAATTTTAAGTGGTAGGTATTAATACAGATACACAATTGCTTAGTAAAGTCATAAGTCGGGTATACAGGTACCGACTCATGACTGCTGATTATAATTATTTTTCGAGTTAATAACACAAAATATGTATTTATTGTCAATTTTTTAGTAAAAAAAAAAAGCAGTTTATTAGAATGAATATAATATATATTATATATTTATCAAGCCAAAACCACTTAAAAATTCAATGAATCGTACGAAACGGTAATTTTCATCGGGCCATAAATTCACTCATTCCGATATCAGTCCTTAGATGGACTTAAAAATGACGTGTCCATAGTGGTTTGAGGATTTTTAATTGCTAAGGAAATTTTTTTTTTTTTAATTCAGTGCCTGCGGGTATTATAGGTAAACGCTATTCGAGTTTACTTGACGTAGCCGTCAGCTACGCACAATGAATGTCGCACTCGGTTTTTTTTTTTCTATCTGTACATACGTATGTAACAACATCATATTATTTGCATTACTCGTTTGGAATCGCGAAGATTAACAAATACGACGACGACGACGACGACCAAACTAAGCGGAGATATCACGGACGACAAACCGTCGTGTTTACAAAAATAATATTATCGAACAATACAATTTGAATTTTCATTGCTATTATTTTGTTTTTGTTATTGTTTCGCACACGTTTTCCATCCGTTATCCGCGGGCCGATTATAATATTTGTAGATTATAATAATATAGACCGAGTTACGACGTGTAAATTATCATGTAGTGGTGGTGTTAATGTGTTATATAGGTGTACTTACACGATCATTAGCGGTGTCGCAGTGAAGTCACCGGCACTCTGCAGCACGTCTTCTCCACGCGGCCACCAGCGAGTGCGCGAATATTACAACGACGATACCGGCAACGGTGGCGGCAACGACGGCAATCAGGAGGAAGAGGAAAAGGACGCGACCAGACGGCACGCAGTTGTACAACCAATAGCGGTGCCGAAGTAACTGCAGCCCGTGTGCTGTCTGGTCGCGGCCGAGGACGACGACGGCGTCTCACTCTCTCTCACTCAACCCCCTCTCACCGCACTCCGAGCTCACCGCTCTCTTTCTCTCTCCTCCGTTCTCGTTCGTTTTGGCTCCGTCTCCCTGTTTCTCTCTCGCACACACACACACCACCTCCCCTCTACCACCAACACCACCACCACCCGGCATGCGACGACTATACCTTATAATAATAACGACTCTCTAGAACTCAAATAATATATATAATAATAATAATAATAACAAAATCGGCCCCGGTGCAGCTGCTGTTATATATATATATACATATATACACGCCTCCGTGACCGTTGTTGCTCTGCCATCAGCCTGTTGTTATTTTATTCTTATTATCGTTTTACCGTGTGCAATAAACGACGACAGACGAACGACCGACAGATTTAATACGAAATATATTATGCATACACACGGATAAATAATAATAATGTAATTATACACATATATATATATATTGCGCCAATTGAGTGTAATAATCCAGTACATAAATGTAAGTGCGTGTTCCGGCGTCCGACGCACGCACGGGACGATGACGACGACGACGACGTCTGTTGCGACGACACGCGCGCACGTCCAGTCCGCATTGTCCGAGTGAAACGAGTTTTGATTTTCCTTCGCGTTCTCTTCTCTCACCGTTATTATGTGTTTGTCTCCCTCTCTTTTTCTCTCTCTATCCGTCTTCCCAAGTTCATCCGCCACGTGACGTATGTACCTGTTTGACGGTGATAATATTTACATCACGAAACCGACCGTATACGTCAAGCAAGCAAGATCCGCTGCAATTTCCAGCGCAACAGGGAAGAGGGGGGGGGAGGGCGAAGGATTACGGCTGACGGATGAAAACGATACGACGACCAGAAAAAATAAAAAAATTAGTATAATGTGGCCGCGCGACCAGACCTAGGACACGTTAAAGCCATAGGCGTGCGCAGATTTTGTAGTTCACGGGTTGCATATTAATAAGTGGCGGCCAAGATCAAATGATTATTAATCAAATAAAATAAAATAAAATAATAATATGCTACAGAAGAATATAAAATTTATTCCTATAATGTTGAATACGTAAATTTACACAATAGCTTTTTCTAGTTAATCTATCAATGTAGATTCTATTCATAGATTTGCCATTCCTTTATACGTTTAAATTGGATTTGGGAACCAATTTTTGATAATTTTTACTTTATTACTTGCGTTGACTATACCGCATAAATAGTAAGTACTCATCACAATCCACATTTGGTTCTTGGTTTTCAAACTAGGGTCTCAGATAAAGAGTCCAAAGATGTTAGTATACCTCCGTCACCCCCTGTGGGTACACATTTGCCTAAGATACAGTGATGAGTAGACGTGTACACAAAAACATTTCGGAGGTACAATAGGAGTTTCAAGAGGGGTAATTGACCCTTTGTCATTTTTTATACATAAAATGTATGTTAATTATTAAGAATTTTAAAATTATTTTTGTTCAACGAAAATATTTTATGAGCCAAAAATTATTTTTTCCATGAATCATACATTTTTATAAGAAAATGATTTTGACAGAACCAATTTAATCCGAAAAACATTTCATTAGCAACGTATTTTAGACAAAATATTAACAGCGAAAGTACAATTCGAATAAAATATTTTTAACTGGAATCGTCGAAAGTATAATATTTCTTTGAATAATATACAGTTTGGATAAAATAATTTTCGATTGAAATACGATTTTGGCATTTTATTTTTCGGATAAAATATTTCCAATCGTGTTATTTTCGGAAGTAATATTTTTGGATAAAATATTTTTTTTTCATCGAATTATTTTCAGGTAAACGTTTTTTGAATACAATATTTTTCGTACATTTATTTTCGGATAAAATAATTGCAGCAGAAACATTTGAAATCATTTGTAGCCCTTCAATAATGTGTTAATTACCCAAGTATTATTGTTTTTTTTAGGTATTAAACAACTTTTTCGAATAAATCTGGTCCAAAATTTTCATCTATCATATTTATAAATCAGCAATTTTAACTTGTTGGCACTTTTTCTTTATCATCAACAGTTTAGACTGTAAGGAAAAACTATCGAAAAATCGAATAATAACAGTAAGAATAAGCCCAATTTAAGATTTATATGAAATTGATTTTAGTTATAACTTATAAAATATACGTAATTCTAAAAAAGTAAAGTTATGTAAAGCAAAAATAAGTAAAGTATTGACAAGAAAATCAGACATACTTCGCACTACGGGTATTCTTCGCTCATCGGGTCAGGTACTTTTAATGTGCGAGTAGAATTTTAAAGAAACAATAAATCATTTCTTCAATAATACGATTTTGAAAGAAGAAAGTTAATAATATAAAAAACAATAATGGTCGTCATTTTCAACACACCATCAAGAGTATTTGATCCGAAGAACAAAGATTACCCGTGGTGCGAAGTATGCCCAGCTTTCTTGTCTATACTTTATTTTTTAAGTTTAAAATTTTGAATATTGAATGTGGTAAAAATTTTTTTTACAAAATACTAAGAACATTTTTTTTTTCCAATTGTTTCTTTGTTTATAAATTATTTTTTACTTACGTTTAAATAACAAAACTATCTCAATTTCCCAAAAAAATGTAAACACAATGACACAATGGTACATTACGCACTTCTACGTATTTTTCAATGCTAATTAGGTTGGGTGAAACCTGAAATTTGTTATTAGAATTAATTGCATATTTCAGGTAAGCACTTGGAGTGAAGGAGATCTGATATTTTCGATCGCTCTCGTCCTTTGATATTTGATCAAAACCACCATTGGAAGGGGTATGTTGATTGTGCTTTTAACAACCATGCCGATACAAAGCAAAATTATTTTCAGTGTTTTCACTTGCACAATCAGGTGTAATAATAATTTTAGTCTTATTTAAAATTCAATCATTTAAAACATGAATTTTCATTATTTGATTTTTAATTAGGAATTTTTACCCCTAAATCTTATTTTCCTTATGTCCGATAGGTATTAGGTGTTTACCAAGCAATTATTATCTTTTAAATTATAACCTACGAGTTACGTTGGCATTAAGTTTTTGCTAATAAATCAATTAAACCTTTAAGCATTATTAAATTCCTTCAATATTTCAAACTCGCATTAAGAGTAATACAAAATCAATTAGTTTTTGATAAGCTCTTGGGTATTTTTCCATTTGCTATCAAGTTATGAAAAGAACCGTTTCATACTGATACTCTAACAAAGATTCCAATTGACATTTAGTAATGCTAAATCATGTTCTTGTAAACTTTTACAAAGTGTAATTGGAGTTAAATTTCTTAATATCAATTATTGTGTTTTAAATAGTACTCCGAACGTAATGGTTTGGACAAAGAATTACAAAATTCATTGTGGTCCCAAACGTATCATAAGTATATTGTCTAAACCAATTATTTTTTGGAGAAATTATTTTAGCAGAACTTTGAATTTCTCTCAAACAATATTTGCTGTACGATTGTAGCCTCTTTTTAAGTTTTAAAATTAAATTAATAATTTAATACATAAAAAATTGTACTGATGAATATGATACTGGTCTCGACCACTAAATTCCATATAATGTACCTACACGTTTTAAACATAAAAAGATTATCGTCCTTATACATTTTTAGCTGTATATACGTGTATACAGTACCTGCTTATAAATATACGCACCTCTGGTAACTTTTAGATTCTGAATGAAGTGAAAAAGCTAGTGTTTTTCAATGATGTTTATTTTTTTATTTTTTTATTATATTTTTTTTTCTGTGTACAACTTTTTGTATAGAAATAATAATAGAAATACTTGTCCAAAAGTTTCGATCAATAACTTTTTGAAACCCGATTCGCCTCTAAATTGTATTTTAAAGAGGTCATTTTTTGAATTTCTCAATTCTTCAATGTTTTTTTTGGAAAAAACTACCCAAAATTTGACAAAAACGACTCGAAAACCATCATTTTTTGATCAGAATTTTATGAAAAT